>JAPYYV010007714.1:0-13594 GCA_030522625.1 Copidosoma aretas | reverse complement strand
ACGTGCTACAATTTTTACGATCGGTCGCTCACAACATTGTTCTGTAAATTAACAAATAAATACATAATGACTAACGACTATTTGATTATTCATTTTTTTGAATAAATAAATGAATGTTTTTTTCAGTCCGGAAAGAAGTCCTTCCAGAGAAAAGCATTCCGGAAAATGGATTCCGGCAAAAAGTTTTCCGTTTTTTTGCCATTCCAGAGAATGGTCATTCCGGAAAAATTATTCCGGAAAATGAACGAGCGTGTAGGTACACGAATATTCATAAGGAATAAATATCACAAAAAAATGGACAGGTTACATAATGTATGTATTATGGATTAATCAAATAATATTAAGAAAAAAAGGAAGTAAAGATACCATTAAAGACTTAAGTAAAAAGAATGAATGGAATAATAAGAGGTGAAAAAATTGAGCGACCCTGAGAAAACTAAGCAAACTAGATGAAAGCAAAATTAAAATAAGTTTTGGAAAGCTATTAAAGAATAAAAAAAAGAAAAAAGAGGGATGGTAATAAGGAAATAGGCATAAAGCAATAATTTTAAAAATTTTGAAAGAGAACAATAATAAATATACTGAAAAAAAAGGAGTTTATGAATGAACAGCACAGTTTAGAAGGATTTTTACAAGAAAATATAAATCATTAAATAAAAAACTGTCTTAAAACATTAAGAAATCACGTTATTACGAGTGGTATAATGTTTAATTAGTGTTTTTCAAGAAGTTCTTTAATTTGTCACGTAAAAATAAAGCATCTTACGTTCAAGAGTATAATAACATTTTATGTTCAAAATAATTCATAGAATACGGTTATAGTTATTAAATAACAAAAATGTTAAGTTTACATATTGTTGTTAATAATTAGTTACTTATGAAAAAAAAGTTTCTTTAAATATGAGTAACGCTGATTTTTATGTAATATTGGCAGGGCACAGATATAAAAAGAATAATTCTTATAATAATGGATTGAATTTTATTTCTTTTTCAGCCTAAAATAAAAAAGTTAGAAATTCGTTGAAATTACTTTTATGAGTATAAAATAACACAGGACCAAAAAAAAATAAGTGGAAGGGTACTAATTGATTAGGTAGGATCAGTAGGGTTCTTACGAATTTAGAAGCTCGATTCCCATTCGCGAAAAAACTCTTTATTAATTAAAGAATTTTTCTCCCCGAAGAGGGAATCGAACCCCGGCCATTAAGATCTGCAGACAGACGCGCTATTAACAGTACCATGACATGTACATGTATATATTGGAATCTGAATGGTAGTTCTACAGTTGAGGTGGTTTCTAAAGACAGCAGCACACACTGCTATAAAACATAGCAGCCTTCACTTAATTTTCTCGTAGAAACAACCAGAAATTATTTTGGTAGTTTCACCATAGCCTCCATAGCAGACACTAAGACAATTTTTTTTTAGTGTATTGTAAAGATCATACATTTACAGTACATCAGTGCTTAGCTACGAAAATTTACTTCAGCCAAGATTATATATCATTGTAGTATTAAAATCTATTGAGTACTTACTACATACGACCGATAGGAAAAATGATATTCCACAGTTTACTAAAATAATTTTATCCCATTTTATATAGTCAATACTTTTTATAGTAAATTTTTTTAGGCATAGCAGACACGTTTATATGGGAGTAAATTAAAAATTAAATTGAAAATACGACACCAAAAAGTGTAACGGAAAAACGCCACGGCCTACGAAAAAAATAAATAAATAAATAAAAACATGTTACGCAGTTATTACAGCAGAATTCTATCCACTCTCTATCAAAAATTATCAGCTATTATTATGTCTATAAATTATAGCTGCAATTACAGCTATAATCACCTACAATTATAGCTATTATTGACTACAATTTAGCTATAATCATGTACAAATATTAACTATAAAAAGTAGCTGCTTACAGCTATAAAAATAGATCATAGTTCGGCAATAGCTCAGAAATCTGCAGTTTTTTTGCACTTTTTTAATAATCTAGGATTCAGATAAAAAATAAACAAATTCTACTAAATAAAGAAATGTACGTTCAATTATCGCGGAAGATAGCAGGACAGCTTAGCGGTAATCTGTATAGGATACTCCCAGCCCTTAGGAAATAGCTCTGGAATTTTCAGTTTTTTCGCACTTTTTCAATAAACTAGAATTTAGTAAGAGATACTTTTTTTTTAATTACAAAATATACTGCCAACTTTTATAGGAGTTAACGGAGTGAAAGCTTGTTCTCAAGAGATAGTTTTTGAAATAGTGTGTACAGGCTGATTTTTACATGCTGATTCTTATGATGCATTACTGAAATTATTGCTGTCTTATTAGTACTGAAAAACATTGTTAAATGTACACATGATTTAATTTATTTCAGGAATTTAAAAAAAAATTTAATAATACTTTGTTAGAGACTCGGTCTGATCGGTAAGAAGTGGTAAATAGTAGTAAATTCATTATGTCTAAGAACCTTTTTCTTTATTTCAAATAATTATTTCAATCTGGTACTTTTTTATTAATATGCCCCAGGTAAAAAGGAACAATTTTTAATGCATTTTGGTACATGTTTTTATTCAGAATGTACATTATGATATATGTCATCATTTATACATCTACTCTATAGATTACGTATAAATTATTGATTTTTTAGGCTTCATAGCAATTTAATTATGAGCCAATGTCGAGTATACAAAAAATATTTTTTTACCGTTTGCATTAATGTGCAAAAAGTTTTTTTGTTTTAAATGAATACTTCAAGTGAAACAATAAAATAATCATTTACAAATAGAAGAGTTTTTTGTTTTGAAATACATTTTGGTTACAATTAATCAAGCTGAGTACTGTTGTGTTATTAATTACGTTAATAATAATATACTAATATCAATTAAACTTTGATTTTCTAGGATTCATTTGTGTTTCTAGTAATATTGCATAAAACGAGCTTAGAAACCAATATTAGACTTACACACTTTTTTTTACAAATAAACAGAAATGTACACAGATGAAGCAGATCAAAGTTTGACATTGGGGATGAATAATATCACTTTTCTAGTATAAATTCTCCACTTTAGTGTCGTCATTGTTAACTTTAATCTGCTCTATCTTTGTACAATTTTATTTATGGGGAATAATTGTTCAATATTTATTGATAACAATCCGACGCATCAAATGGAGTTGGAATTTTTTTTGTGCAAAATTATAATGACCCTTACAAGAATTCATTATTTGTTAAGTATTGATAGTTATAATTAAGTAGTTGCATGGAAATTCTTATCAGGTTCTAAAGTAGATTAGTGCCAATACGAGACTTGTGTATTTTCTGTCCAAATAAAAACAAAAATTGACAAAGACGAAGCAGATCAAAGTATGACATTGGGAGTGAATAACGTCACTATTGTAGTGTAAATTCACCACTGGAATGACGTCATTGTCAACTTTGATCTGCTCTATCTATGTTAAATTTTTTTTTCTTCGATATGGAAATACACAAATTTTAAACTAATCTACGTTATGGACCTGATAAGGTTTTCGGCACCATTACTTAATCATACCAAACGATCGACACATAATAAATAATAAAATCATGTCACGGTAATAAGCAAAATTTTGGGTAGTGTTAGTTTCCGCCTCTTTATTTTTTTACATAAAATACTAACTTTGGGATGATAGTTTTACTAGCTTTCATGATTTTTTATTTGCTTATTATATCGTCGTATTTATACCAACGCTTACTTTTGTAGCATATGGCTGTATAGTGTCCCATTATCTTTACAGATTTGGTCTCTTCACCTGTGTATTATATCACACCGCAAACGGTATATCAGTACAACCATTGTTATTATCTAATATCGCTGTGTATAGCTTTTGGACTAGATTTTCTAGTGATTTCTGATAAACCATATACTTCCAAACAAACAAATGGTCCTGAACAATATTTAAAAAATTGTTCTTGGTTAATTGCAAAAGAGTATATATACAAGCGGTTAATGTAACAAAAATTAAATGGAATGTAACTTACCACTTTTCATTGTTAGTTTTCTTTGTTCATCACACATATGACACGTGGTACGTCTGATTAACTGCCCGTAAATAAGTGAAAATAATTTATTGTGATTTTTAAATTCACTTATTTGTATAATGTGAGTATCGAACTGCAAAATATCTACAACGCAGTCTGACTTGCATTTTGTAGTAGCTGTAAAACTTGGGGTAGCACTGCAAAGATGAGCATATTTGCTGTGTGCAAGTCGGTGGTGGGGAGGGCTGGCGCCACTTGTCTCTTCAGCACGCAGTCTTATGGAAAAGTCCGGCAAATCCGCCAGCGGCGTCCGCTTCAACTAATTTTCTTTCATATGATTTAACAAGGGATGTCTGGCAAAATGGGGGCAGCACCGAACTTGCACGCAGCGAATAGGTCATTTACAGCTGTACAGCAGTCGATAAAATTTAGTTTGTTTTGCACGATCCCAGACTTGTCATACTTCAATAGCATGATACTTGTTTTTCTGTATGTATTTAAAGTGATACCTTTGTCAAGCATACAGGTAATGAACGAATAAAATTCGTCTTTGATCTGGGAAAAATACTCTTGCACATCTTTATTATCAGCTGCTCATGGTAATATTAATTGACTGATGCTATCAAAAGTGCATATATATTTAGAGTAATATTACAAACCTTCAATTATAACAAGGTGAAAATCAATATATGATCCGTTTTTTTAGAAAAGTTATACGAGAAGTGTTTGACTCTAAAGATGTGCCATCGATTATTTTTGCAGATCTTTTTCCTACATATAAATTTTTTCTTTATTTTTTTTGGCTTTGAAGTCATTTCTTTTTCTGCTAAACCTGCGTGATTTTCTATTTCATTTACCGCACATTTATGATCATGGTTACTTGAATTATAGCAATTAATACAAATTCTTCATGAGGATGCAGTATTTTCAAGTTTATCAGAATCGATGGGGTATAAACAGAGAATGAACAAATGTATCACACATTTTGCTAAAGAATCTTTTTGGAAAGTCACTGTCACAAGCTCAAGACGCCAAAAGTTGTAGTTGCCGGAGCAAAGAGTGAAACTTAGCCGCAAAAGACTGTTTTTATATATCATACTAACAATTTTCGTTCTCTGTTTCGTTAAAACTTTTTGCACTTATGTCCTCTGATTTACTTGCGTAAGATTCATTTTTATTTTTTTCATGAGAATAATCCAAGTTTGTTTTTCTGATTCACTTATTTCATAATCCAAAACTTTAGTTAAATTTTCTGAATCGTTAAAACTTGTCTCACTCGTTATTGGTTCGTGTGCATTACTAGTAATTTTGTGATTATTATCAAGGGTTTTATTTCTCAAATTAAGAGAAGCGTCGCACAGTGGGAAAAAAATGACTTTTGTTGGAAAAAAGTCTGCCAACATCACAAATCTTAACCGATCCTCATGGTTTTTTTTTTTAAATACTCGTTAATAGATTTGCTTCATCGTATTACTGCAAGTTTTTCGCTTTTCATTGAAAATAACCTCAAAAAAATTTAAACTTCCTAGAAAACCAAGAAATAATATATTTTAAATGAAAAAAAAAATTTTTTAATGGTCAGTACTTACAGAGATTTCAACCATTATTGATGCAATTATAGAAAAAAATTTGAAAATACTTGTCGTGGTACTATAACCCCAAAAACATACGAATTTCGGTTGAAAAACGATTTTTATGGTATAAAATCTGCTGACATAACAAATCTCAACCGATTTTCATGTTACAAAATACTCGTCAATAGATCGGCTTCATCGTACAATTGCGACTTTTTAGATTTACGTCTAACATAACCTCAAAAAAATTGTTACCTTCCAAGAAACCGAGGAATCATACTATTCAATTAAAAAAGTAATTTACGTGTGGTTTTAACTTAAAGAGATTTCAACCATCATGAATGCGATCATGGAAAAAAAATTTTAAACTACTTGTCGTGGTACCATAACCCCAAAAACATACGAATTTCGGCTGAAAAATGATTTTTTCGGTATAAAATCTGCTGACATAACAAATCTCAACCGATTTTCATGATTCATGTTACAAAATACTCGTCAATAGATCGGCTCCATCGTATAACTGCGACTATTCCGATTTACGTCCAGCATAACCTCAAAAAAAATTGTTAAACTTCAAAAAAACGAGTTATCGCGGTTCTTAAATTAAGAAAAAAATATCCCAACGGTTTGAACTTGAAGTGATTTTGAATATCATTGATAGAGTGATAATAATAATTTAGAAACAAGTGTTCATGGTACCGTAACCTTAAAGAAATAAGAATTGTAGCATAGAAGTTATTTTTCAGAAAATAAAACTTCTGTTATGACAAATCTTGACAAGTATATATGTTCATTTAATTCAAAATACTTTTTAATGATTTGGCTTCACCGTACCACTGCGAGTTTTCGATTTACGTCTAACATAATCGCAAAAAATTGCTAATTTCTAAGAAACCAAGAAATAGTCTTTTTCAAATTAGGAATTAAATAGTTTCATGGTTTTTACTTATAGATATTTTTACAACCATTACTGCAATTATAATAAAGTTATGAACAAATATGTGTATACTTATATTATCTATTTATTTACATGTAGTTGTTGCATATGAATAATTCGTTTATTACTCAGTCGAGTTTATTGGGATTCTCGGTATTGATTGCTCGAGACATAATACTATATATCCAACAATAAAAATGGAGCCATGGACATTTCTCCCGATAAACAAAACTAATAACCACAACCTTTAACCAAACGACCCAGCTCACTAGTAAATCAACAAATAAAGGTATGGTAAAAAATAACCGTTAACCAAATAACCCCAAGCTTATAAATAAATTTATGCATGTATTATAACGAATTACCGTTAACCAAATGATCCTAAACTGTTGTAATGTATTGAATAATTTTGTAATAACATAATAACATGACTTATAACCGAATGACCCAGCTTGATTAAGAATAAAATTAATGCATAAAAATTTCATAATATAAAACTTCAAACCCAATTACCCAGCACATTTCTAAATGAATAATTAAACATCTAACAACAATCAACCTTTAATTAAATGACCTAGCTCGCTGGTAAATTCTCAAATAAGTATCTAATAACAAACAACCTTCAACCAAATGACCAACAGACTTATAAATATATCAATTAATGTAAAATAACAAATTACCGTGAACCCAATGACCCTAAACTCTTGTAACTTATTAAATAAATATCTCATAACATATAACCTTTAACTAAATGACCCCAAACTCTTGTAAATCAATCAAAGTATGATAATCACCAATTATCGTTAACCAAATGACCCCAAACTCTTGTAAATTAATAAATTACGATCTAATAACATGCAGCCTATAACCTATAACTGGCAAGCTGGGTAGTTATAGGCTATGTGTTATTAGATCGTAATGTATTAATTTACAAGAGTTTGGGGTCATTTAGCTTAAGAATAAATTAATAAATAGAAATCAACTAATAAAGAAACTCAAACGAAATAACCCAGCGCAATTAACAATTTTTCGAGGTTATGTTAGACATAAATCGAAAAAGTCGCAGTTATACGATGAAGCCGATCTATCGACGAATATGAATCATGAATTATGAAAATCGGTTGAGATTTGTTATGTCAGCAGATTTTATACCGAAAAAATAACTTTTCAACCGAAATTCGTATGTTTTTGGGGTTACGGTACCACGACAAGTATTTTCAAATTTTTTTTTCATAATTGCATTCATGATGGTTGAAATCTCTATAAGTAATCACCATCAAAAAATTTTTTTTCTCATTTAAAATATTTTATTTCTCGGTTTCTAGGAAGTTTACAATTTTTTTGAGGTTATGTTCAATAAAAAGCGAAAAACTCGCAGTGATACGATGAAGCAAATCTATTAACGAGTATTTTAAAACAAAAACCATGAGGATCGGTTAAGATTTGTGATGTAGGCAGACTTTTTTCCAACAAAAGTTTTTTTTTTTCCACTGTGCGTCATCGGGATTTTCAATACCTTTTTCGGAAAAGATTCGTAATCATCCATCGTAATAGTCCAAGATATCTTTAACTTGGTTTCTTTTGTTGAAATCCTACGTGTTCTGTGAAAATCATTGACCACTTCGGAAGATGCTGGATTTCTTGCATCAGTTTTATAAAATGTGCGTTTTCTCGATCGCCAATTTGGTTTTTAATTTTATAACATGTAGATAAAAATATTTTTCTATATCAGCTGTTTTTTTAAGTATTCATTTGAAAATTTCAGGAAAACTTCCTTGAACATTAAGGAACAACTTTGTCGCTGAAAGTTTTGTCAAGCTAAAACTTCCCCGCACACTTTTTTTCGTTGAAGTTTGTGAGTTTTGTAATCCGTGCACTATCAATTTTTAATATAATATTAAATAATTATGATGAACTCAATGAATTCTGATTGACTTGATCATCAGCAGGGCTGAGGTATTTTACGTACACGTACCGAATGTCAGACGATTTCGATCATGATTGGCTGAGAAACAGCGATTTATGTATTAAAATATTGAATTTGTGTTTCAGGAAATACGGTTTTTTTTTTCTTTACAATAAGTATATAACTCGGATGTAAAAGTTGTAAATGTAATAAAAGTGCAGACTCTCGGTCTCTACAAGCTAGTATTTTTTTTTAATTCGATACATCTCTTAATTCAATGCATGCAGTGAATAGAGAACTTGCATGTAGCAGGATACAGTCAACTAATACTTTCTATTGGTAGAGTGATCTCAATTAATTATATTTTAGTTCTTCTAAATTTTTAGAGGTTTGTTGCCTTAAAGTTGCGTGACGTAAAACATTGAGTTAAGACGTCATTTTACCACATTTGAATACGCTTTGTCCGAAACCTACAGCAGACTGTGAGAGCAACTTCCTAAGCTTATTACTTAAAAATATTTTATTGTAAATGACCAGAATTCTTCACGCTACGTCGAGAAATCTACCAAAAGTGATATTTGGACACGACATAAAATTATATCACTCCCTATGAATGCAACATAACCATATTATGATTAGTGGTGTTGAAAATATTATGTTAGTTCGGCTTTTTGCTCACCTGTAAAAACCGAAAAAATCTCAGAATATTCAGAAGCTCTGACGTCATATCACGTGATATCAGTTTGAATGTGACTTAAAATTTCAATCAATTATTATAAATTCATAAAAACATTTTTAAAAAAGGCCTACACGCGTACTCAGTGCACTATTTACTATCGAAAAAATAATAATCTAGTAAACATGCAAGTTCTCTATTATTCGTACGAGTGAGGGGAAATTTTTTTGGGTGCCAGATCATTTTTATTGTCTGCACGGTAAAAAATGTGAAGATTAGATCAATAAGTTAAGTGATGTCGCTGTTTCCCACGGTTACTGTCTGCACGGTAATTTTTGTAGGGGCAATCACGATACAAATTATGGAATATTTCTCTCAGTGCATAAAATATAGTTGTATTTATATAATCACCTAAAATCATAGCTATAATTGACTACAATATAGCTTTAATGATGTACAAACATTAACTGTAAACAGAAACTGTTTATATGTGAACCGGGGGCTTGCCTCCCTGGCGTCATCTGAGCTGAGCTTGCTAGGTCGCCATCCCCATAATAATGACATTTAATAGAATTTATATTTATGTACTCGCTTCTGACTTTGCAAATGATTACTTTACGAAAAACTTTTCCTACATATACTTACTACAAATTTGTATCGGTGCATTTACCTCGTGGATCGTGAGGTCGAGTTAAACTATTTTTCTTGTAATAATTTTCGAACGTACATCGTACTTATAATTTCTAAGAAGGAGATGTTGCTTTTCATAAAATTAGAAACGTTTTAATTTTACTGTTACGACGTTACAAATTAAGTTTAATTCAAATAGTTTTTTTATTATAAAGTAAATTTTATGATGACATGGATGTTGAAATTGGATAGTAACTTTGGAAAAAAACTTGAATGACAAACAAAATTTGAATGAATATATTAGTTGAACTTACTATGACAATGATAGTAATAAATTTTTTCGCATCCAAATATTAAAAATAAAAGACAATAAACTATACGTACTTTATTTAGAAACACAAATGCTAGAAAAATTTTTTTACCTCTGCTCATAACTATTATAATGTGGAAATTTGTTTTTTTGTATGTATTATTTATCGAGCTTATGATAGGTAGCAATTTTATTTCTTTTTGATTATTTTGTACATATAAGTATGTAGTAATAAATGTAGTAATAAGTGTAGAACCCTGTTAAGTCGGGCCAATTCGCTCCGAAAATGAAATTGGAGGGGATAACGGATTCTACGCCAGCGTCCATGGTGGCGAATAAATGCGATCTGACGGTACTCCCGTATACCAAACTGAGAGCAAAATCTTGATTTTATCGAATATCTTGATTAATCGGAATCGTATTGAGAAGAAATTCATTTCCAATCATATAAGGGAAACCAGCTTAACATACAAGTTGGTGTTATGTTAAGACTTTGTCAGTAATCAATAATTTGAAGAGAATCTAAATGCTGAAACAGTAATCTTGTCTGCTCTGCACGAGTCACACAGATGTGTAACAGTGTATACACAGCAGACATACGAGTGTGGTAGTGAGTTCAAAAGGTTCTACTCGTTATAACCTCTGAATTGTAAAGTAATACATAGTTTGTATATGCTATTTGATGCATACCCACTGCTTAAAATAGTATGATAACGTTGAGAATCTTCTAACTTAGTTAATTTTAGATGATTTTTATGAACAGGATGATTCTTTTTTAAAAAGCTTGTTTTTCTCTCATGTACATGTAGAAAGATACCCTTGCGTACCGTCAGAATGCCAGCTTTGACCACGAGCGGAGGGCGCTGCACTCATTCTCAGAGCGACTAGAGAGCAATACAAAATTATAAGGTTCTATTGGATTGTAAGGAGGCCGAATAAAATGTTTTTTTTTGGTTTTATGTGGCATGCACATGTTAATATAATCATATCCAAATATTCGGTACATTTCCAATATAACTTTTTCAGAAAATCATAGTCCAAGCACTTCTTGTAAAACCTTATAAATAATGTACTTGGTTTTATCACGATAATCCTATACAAAATTTTATACGTGCATACCAATATAAATTTTGCTTTTGTTTATAGTAATTTTTTAGAAAACCATTAATTCTGTCATTATGGAAAAGAGCGTTTCAATGCGTACATGGCTTTATAAGAACTCACAATATACTGGTTTAGCAGGTAGTTCCTATTCTTATATAATTGTGTATCACTTGGAAATGCACAGTAATATGTTTACGATATGATTTATGAAGTTCTCGCCTCTTTTACATGGTTTTAGTCACCAATTCGGGTGCACACACATACATCATTCAGCTAAACAAAATTATTTATTAGATCTTATACGGTAAGTCTGGTATGACGAACCGAATCAAAAATTGCATGTCTATAGTTGAGTGTCTAAAAGTTGAAATATCTCTAACTTCCTGGAGCGCACCACCTGGACAGCATCTTCAGCAAGTCATGACACCTGGACATCCAGTTAAGTGTCTAGAAGTAAAAATATGTTTAACTTCCTGGAACACACCACTTGTACAGCTAGCACAGTGCGGAGTGTCTACATATATAAATATAATAATGAGGGGATATTGAAATCGTCGTATAAGAGTTGCGCGGCTCCACGAGGTAGTCGTAGTTCTCGCACATGATGTAATAATTATTTTCCATAAAAACTAGCAATGAAAATACAATAAGATGATTTATAAAGCAGACAGTACATATGATGCAGCAATTGTGTAATTTTATTTCTCGACTGCTACGAGTAGTACTGGTCTTTAATTATCCTCGAAATGTGTAACTCTCCGTGATTAGTCTCCAATGTATCACTTAGGATAAGGAGCCGATCTGTGCTGATGAGTTTCGTCCGAGCTTTCGTCGAACACGGACACGAGTGTGAGTCGTGCGCCAGCGCGCATATTCGAGGAGCGAATATGGCTTGTAATAAAAGTAACCTACAAAATAACAAAGGGCGTAAAAGTGCTAATACGAACAATAGCATAAACGAAGATGGCGAGCTAGAATAGCCATACTCAAGCAAGAAAGCAAGAACTGAAGTGCACCACTCAGTATATATTCAAAACAGATTTAATCTGTTGTTCACGATGTTTGGCAATGACATGGACGTCAATATCAACGGTCAAACTGCAGATAAAAAAGACAAGCCTAGTGATAAAAGTACCAAGAAAAAAAAATAAGTGCTGCCAATAATCATAGAAGGCCCGGTCACGGACTACACAAAAATGACCTCATGGCTTCAAACAATGGTCAAAGCCCAATAAAAATAATCCATATAGAAATCCAAATGGATCGAATCCATATAGCCTTTAGAAACAAAATCTATATAAACATCCACATGGCGAATCCATTTTTTAAATCCACATAAATTTTGTTTACCAAGAATAGATTGAACATAATTTTACACCAAAATGGGTATTACCAAGAGTATGGCAACACTAAAACTGGGGGGCCTAAATCATTTGAGCTAATATTTTTTAAAATAATTAATAATCTTTTTCTTTTATTTTTTAGCTTAGATACTTCAGGCTCCCGTTTTGATAATGCCATACGCATAGTAATACATATTTTGATGTTAATATTTACGTTCAATCTCGTCTTGGTAAAAAAAGATATGTGGATTTTTAATATGGATTCGCCATATGGATATGGGTCATCCGGCGAAACTTGCACTATTCACATCCAAAATATTTGATTTTCGAAAGTTTTTTTTTTTTAATATTTGGCGTTATTTATTATCATTGCATGATCAGAAATGGATGCTAAATAATTTCCAATCTGCAATTATCACAGGTACTGTTGTAGTGACTAGCCTTACACCAAGTTACTTAAAAAATGCCTTTTTACAAAAAAAATTCTTATGGCAAAAATAGAGATAAAATATTCTTGGACATTTTTCTCTCAAGTCAATAGTTTTTGAGTAAAAAATACTAGAAGCTTGAAAATATCGAATTTTTTACTCGAAATTAGTTCATTTTAGAGAAAAATGTCAAGATACAAATTCTTCTTACTTTAAGCTAAAGTATACGAAAAAAAAATTTTTCAGTCATAATAATTTGATCCTAAACTGACAATTTCAGTAATTCGCTATTGCAAAACACATTTAAGTACATCACAAGCACCAGACTAGAGTCGTATGGTTGGATCGCATCAGGCATACTGTCTCACAACATGAAAAACACCCTAAAGCTTTAAACCATTTTTTCCGATTTATTTAAAATAGTGTGGTTACGGAAATGACGGTTACAGATCTGACATTTCGTCTTTAAAGCTCTCCCATTTCTTTACATTTGACTATTATGGTTTTTCCGCAGAAATTGCACTTGTTGCAACTATAGTCTTTAAAAAAATCGACTTTTTGAGAGAAAAATATATAGCCAAGTAGTGACTTCTTATGGTTTCAGAACTGACAGAGTTTTTGAATAAAGTAATTTTCGATCGATGAAACAGCTCGTGTGAATA
>JAPYYV010007713.1:0-13624 GCA_030522625.1 Copidosoma aretas | reverse complement strand
CTTATATTGTTTGTACAGGGGGAAAGGTATAGGTGACTGTAAACCCGAACCCCTCACCAACCCCTTTGTGGGTATGTGAGTATATATAATAAATAATAAATAAAATGTTGAGGGACTTAGAATATTTTTGCCGACGCGCACCGCTAAGGAAAACTCAAATTTCTGCTGTGATCGGCCCTGGCTGCCGTATTCGCTCCAAGCCAACGCAGAGGTTGCGCCCTCTGAAGTAGAAAATAGTCAAAAGTTCTTGCATGTAAACAAACAGTTCTGGCGGCGCAAGACAAGGTGCGAGAGATAGCGCCTGAGGGAGACAGGGGTACTCAAAATTGACACCCACCCAGTTGTAACTGTATGCTAAAGTATACCTATACATAGCACTTTAGCATACAGTTACGACTGGGTGGATGTCCCTTTTAAGAATGCTGGAGGGAGAGGCGGGACTGCGGGGATTGCGGACGTTGTCGTTCTCTCTCTAGTCCGCCAATCACAAGCAGCTGTATGCATGTATATATGCTCTAAGCCGTTTGTTTACATGCAAGAATTTTCGACTATTTTCTGCTGAAGAAGGCGCAACCTCTGCGTTGGCTCGGTGCGAATACATTCCCTTCTCTCCTCCCCGCTCGGCCGCTCCGCTCTATCCTGATCCGCCGGAGGGGCAGGAGTAGCGCGCGCGTGGTGGGGGAAATGCTGCTGCTGGCCGTCCGCTAATATACCTAATAGTGCATCTACTTCTTCATGGGCGTTTTACTCGAGATTTCACGCTGGTTAAAATCAAGTAAACATTTGTTTTTAACGAATTGTTTGCTTCTCTTTCGAATGGCGCAAGCCGTTTGTCGATACGACTTATCGTTTGCGAGATATGAGCGTTTTTCTGAAAATTTTGCAAAAAAACGCGATTTTTGCAATGACGTCGGTATTGTACGAGTTTTTAAAATATTTTTCCCGTTATCAGCGACCTCAAAAACATATTATATTAAGTTTTCACCTTCATATTATCTACTTAGGCTCCAGACAACGTCTCCTGGACTACCAGGGGGACAGAAAGTTAATAATATAAGTAAATAGATTAATAATAAAATAACAACACGACCTAAATCCCAAGCTTTCGAAAACGGTGTCTCAGAGGACAACGAGTTAATAATATATTAAGTAGAAAAATTATCATAAATATAACAACATAACTTGAATCCCAAGCTTTGTAACCTAGTAACCCGGGATAAAGCGAGCAAATATTATAAGTAAATGAATTATTACGAAAATACCAAGATAACCTGAATCCTAAGCTTTGTAACTTAGTAACTCGGGCGACAGCAAGCTAATAATATAATAAGTAAATAAATTAACAATAAGATAACAACTAAACCTAAATCCCAAGCTTCTTACCCAGTGACTCGGGGGAGATCGTGTTAATAATATAAGAAGTAAATAAATTAACGATTAAATAACAACTAAACTTAAATCCTAAGCTTTTTAACCCAGTAACCCGAGGGACAACGAGTAAATAATATAATAAGTAAATAAGTTATCATAAACATAACAACATAACCTAAATCCCAAGCTTTTTAGTCCAGTAACTGAAGGGACAGCGAGTTGATAATATAATAAGTAGATAAATTAATGATTAAATAACAACCCAACCTATATCCCAAGCTTTTTAGGCCAGTATCCCGGGGCACAGCGCGTTAATAATATTGTTACGATTGCGAGTAGCAATTAAAACACGTAACTTTATAGAAACGAAACCAAACTTTAGTGTGAGAAGCGAACAGACGTAAACAGCAAGAGGTTACAAGCTCAACTGACTAATATTTTTCAACAACAACAACACCTAGCAACACATAGCAACTTTTTCGAAGCGCGGCAATTTATACATTTTTCGGCTTTTTAACCGTGTACCCAAAGATATAATAAGTAAATAAATTAACGATTAAATAACAACACAACCTAAATCCCAAGATTTTTAACCCAGTAACCCTGGGAACAGCGAGCTACATATTTGATAAGTAAATAAGTTAACGATTTAATAACAACACAACCTAAATCCCAAGCTTTTCGACGCAGTTACTCGGGAGACAGCAAGTTAATATCATTATAATAAGATGAATTATTATAAAAATTACTAGGTATCCTTAATCCTAAGCTTTTTAATCCAGTAACCCGGGGGGCAGCGAGTTAATAATATAATAGGTGAATGAATTATTGATTACATAAGAACATAACCTAAATTCCAATCTTTTCAACCCGGTAACACGGGAGTTAGCGAGTTATTATTATAATTATTAAATCAATAATCATAAAGATACATGCTTGTTATAATTTAAACTTGTTGTCTCCCAGATCACTGGGTTAAAAAGCTTGTGATTCAGGTTGTGTTTTGATTTAATCGTTAATTTATTTAGATATTTTAATATCATCTCGATGTCTCTCGGATTATTAGGTTAAAAAGCTTGGGATTTTGGTCACGTTGTCATTTGATCGTTTATTTATTTACTTATTATATTATCAAACTAGATCTTTCCCGGGTTACTGGGTTAAAAAGCTTACGATTTAGATTTATTTGTTATTTCGTCGTTAATTTATTCACTTATTGTATTTTTAACTCTATCTCCTCCGGGTTACTGGGTTAAAATGCTTGGGGTTTAGGTTATGTTGTTATTTTGATAATAATTTTTCTAATTATTGTATTATAAACTTCCTGCTCCCTAGGTTACTGGGTTAAATAGCGTGGGATTAAGGTTATGCTGGTATTTTGATGATAATTTGTTTCCTTATTTTTTCATCTACGGGCCTTATTGATACCCAGCAGTCGTCTGACAAGTGCTGGTCTGCTTGGTGCGGTGTTAAATCACGGGTAGAAAGAGAAATAGTTACCCACGCTCGGTGCTGTGTCTGTTTCTACCAGGGCTTAAGCACCGGACATAGGAAAAAGCAGTCCATACGTCTTATATGTCTATGCTTAAAATAAGCTCAAGGCAACATAAGGTGACTATGGGTACGTTTTTTTAACCGGTCGGTCACACATATGTCTACACACACACATTTACAAGAAGAAATTTAATATTTAAGATTACCAAAAATTATTCATCCTTGATTTTCTACCGATTTGAATCAAATTTGCTAAATTTATATCTTTGAATATCATCTTAGTACCTTCAATCATAGTTTTACATGAAAATAAATGTATATTATTAAGTGAAATTTTAACGTAACTATAATTTTTTTTCCATATAAAAGAATTTTTTTAGAGCACTTTATTAATATTTATTTAATTTTATAAAAGCGGACATTCAAGATAACATACGTACTTAAAAAAGAATTCTTTTTGAACACTTTGAAAAAAAAGAATTCTCTTTTAACTCTAGTACAATAATAATAGTACATCAAATGCTTATTGGAGTGGCTCATGCGTGTGGTGCCATATCAAGCGAGTGGCTCTAGTGGTCATGCAAAGTGATACTGCACATGTTGTATTGAATGTTAGTTTGGATAATATAGTAGTTTTCGTCACAAATGTGCATATCTCCAGGGCGGTCCCTAGGCCCGAGGGCGCTTGCGGAGCAACGCCCGAGGGACCGTTGGGACCCCCCTGGTCGGATGCACTTGAGTGGCGAACGCTGTTTTTCCTACCGAGGGTGTACCAGGGTTGCAAAAGTGCCCGAGGTAGAAAAAAAAATGTTCGTTTGTTACGTAGACAATGCAAATACCGTATCGGCGCTAAAAAATAATATTTTATTTTTATTTTCCAACAAACTTAATATTTTTGGTAATATGTTCGCGCAGTAAATGTGATTTATGCGAATATACAGTAACAAATATTTGAAGATTTAGTCATTGTATTTTTACGCACCTGTTAGAATAAATTGATGAAAAACAGATTCGGATATAAAACGTTTCAAAGCAAATAACTGTATTTGACTTTAAATCATTAGGGTGCTTTGCCCTCGAAAGGTACGCCATCTAGCGATATTTTAATAAACGTTACTCACTGATAGAGCCAAATGAGCACGTGTGTGTGTCGAAAGCAAATTTAGCCTTTATTTTTACTCGTTTTTTGTTTTATAACTGAAATTACTTGTGAAAGTAAGCGTACGAACGGTCATAAGATTTCAACAAACATTGAAATTGTTTTTTACAAAAACTAAACGTACGATCTCTTTCAAATTTACTAGGAACGTGTATTATTGTATTATCTACCTACAAAAAATTTGTAAGCAAAAATATGAAAATTGATTTTTTGGGCAAAGCACCTTAAAAGAATCCGACCTGCATTCATATCTTCGTGCCACAACACTTAAGTGACCACTGCAGGGTACGAATGTCACCAGTAACTCCTAACCCCCTCTTCAGATGCCTTAGTTACCATTTACCAATGGGACGACTTAGTTCCCGCGCAGCGTGTATTTTTTACTACACCTTTTTTATATAAAAAGTAGTGGTAAAAGCAGTTGAAAATTTGCCGCACATATATTGTTGATAGTGATTCTCGTTCTGTTCGTCCTTCGACGGGAACAAGTGTGCGAGTGGGAGTTGCGGTGGAACAAGATCGTTGTTTAACTGTAAGTGAACCATAAGATGACCTTGGAATACCAAAAAGTACTGTTTAGCGAATGTTAGCTGAGAATTTGGGAATGACTTGCATATGCTAAATCGCTCAGGACAATCTAAAAGTGATCAATAATAATAAAAACTTGCTCACGAATGTTATCAATCTGGATGATTCATGTGGTATTTCCTCGATTAAAAATGACATTTAAAAAACACCGACTCGACGGCAAAGAGACTGTTAAAACTAATGCGACGAACGCACTAAAGGTGATTCCAAAAACTGATATTCAACACTGCTTGAAAAAGTGGAAGCATCGATATGAGCGTGTTGTTTAATCAAATGGAGACTAATTTGAAGGATGCTACCAACCGGGTGACGAAGAATAAGTCAAGCGCGACAAAATCGAGGTAGGTCGGATACTTTTAAGACAGACCTCGTATTCCTTTATAGTAACTCAAAGTATACCATAACTACCACTTCAAAATACAATACAAAATACTTTACTTTTACATTTAAGTTTTCTACACATCTATGTCGTTGTCGCACTTTTCTGTTTGTAGAAGTACTTTCTTTATGCAAAGTTCTATAAAATTAGTGTGTGTTTTGACAATCCAAATTATTCATTTATCAGTTATAAAGACACACAAAAGATAAATATGACAACGAATGTTACAGTAAAACTTTTCGAACATTTTTTTCTGTAAAATTAGATCGTTTACCTCACATCTTTTTTCATTGCAAATAAGAAGTAGCGAGCTTAAACTACAGTTTAGAATTTTTTTTAGGTTTGTAAAATTATTTTAAATAGCATGAGCCACTTTAATTCTAATAATTATTACTGTAAAAACGCATTTATTAACATATATTGCATTCGTAAACTATGGCCAATCTTATCTAAAATTTTTGAAGAAAAGAGACGTGATATTCGTATTTTTCTCGTCAAGCTACCCTAGATTGTCTGTGAAAGGATATTCGTGGGTAGAGTCTAAGCTGTAAAAACAACGACTGCGAATTCAAACGATTCTGAACGTGCCAGGTCAGTATTGGAAGTGCCAGAATTAACTCAGTCGGTAATTCTCCTTCTGTACATCGCCACACGCTAACGAGAGTCTTTCAAGGAGCTTACGATTCATGTCCAGTTGTAGGGTCTTATCAGACGGCCAAATAGTCGTTGTTTTTTATAGTAAATGTTGCCTTTCAAAAAAATGATCTGCCGATTTGAGCGCTGCATGTAACAACAGAGTAACAGGAATTAAAAAAAAAAAAATTTCTAGGCTTCTTGAGTCGCAAGACAACATTATTTTATTTAGTGCAAAAATGTCAGCTTAAAAATAATTAGATTTACCGCTACATGATTAATTGACTAATTCATTTAAGATTCTAGTGACAGCTTTGCTTCAATAATGAAATAATTCCAGTAGTCTCGCTATACAATTAGTAAGTTTATTTGGTTAACAATCATGAAAAATTTTCTATAATCTTGAAACTAGACATGGTTCTTTACAGGTACAATACATATTCGCTTATCACTAGCTTGTAAAGCGTTAAGTATATCGAATATCGTCATCATACTAAGCTTACTTATTGGATAGCGAGACCACTGTAGTGATTTTATGAAAAATTGACAGTTATTGCATTTTTTCACATAGGAAAGAAGTGAACTGTCTTCAACACTTCTTTTTAACCAATCAATTTAACTATTTGACTTTAGTTTCTTGTTCCCGTTAAAGTAAAATTATCGAAGATTAGAACACATTTTGAAAAATTGCAATCAGACTGCTGTAATCCAGGGAATCGTAGTATTACAAAATTGCTATTTTTCAATAAGCAATTTTTTTTTAAAAACAATATGTCTGGTAACATGTCCTCTAAAATTTCATCGACTTTTAAATACTGATTGCAAAAGATTATTTAAATTGAGAAAACTAAACTTTTTGGAGGTATATTTCGCTAGAAATTATCATAATTAACTACCACATCCAAACATAGCAGTAATTTGCAGCTTATTTGTAGTAAGTTCTGAGTAAAAGTATTGATTTTGGAGAGCCTACTGATCATGATATTTTCGGTGATTCTTGCGTATGGGTTGGTCTTCGATTTGGATTTAATTTTCATTCGCACTTTATTTCGTAGATGATTTGTAGTGAATTTGTAGTAAAAGAATCAATTTTGTAAAGCCTACCGATCCTAACATTATCGATGGTTATTTTGACTCGATCTCCGACTCAAATTAAAATTTAATTTGCACTGTATTTTGTTGCTAAATTCGAGTGAATTCGGAGTAACAGAAATCATTTTATAGAGCTTATACATGGCGAAGAAATGGCAAATCGGGCTTGTTAAATCGCTATCAGATCAAAAAGCAGTGTTTCCGAATTAATTAAAACTGACACATTTTTCATTGCCGATCATATTAGAAATATTACTCTTTAGCCAATTTAACATCATTTCAGAATCTTAAGAATATTTTTACGTTAGAGAACAGTTATAATACTATAAGTTGTGCTAGTTTTATTGCTTGTTTCTTTTTTTATTTCGGACCAATATTTACCAAGTTTACGGTTATTGGGGAGTATGTAGCTAAAATGCAAGGTCGTGATGATTTCGTAAGTGTACCAAAATTCTGTTGAGGTTGCGTATTTTCGCAATAAATTTTACAAAATCAGTTGTTTTCTTTAATTCATCATCAATTTTGGCCTGCTTGGATTCTCTTATTTTAAACTTGTTAATCAAATCTGCTAGGGAGTGGCTTGGTAAATTGCAATCCGTCAAAATCAATTAAAATATGTTAATGTTAAAGAGTTACATTCGTATGAACACTAAATTATATTATGATACACGAAATTTATTGAACAATTCTTTTAAAAACAGATCAGTGTTGAATACGTTGCGTACGTCCCCTCTCCTTTTTCCCTCGCTGCAGGCATTTGCACATTATAAAGCTTTTTTATCCAAAAGTACTTTCGTCTAGGAAAAGTTTAGGCTTCAATAAATTAATTTGCAGTAACAATTGGGTATTATGCTTTAGAAAATCGAAAAAAACGCATTTGTCTAACTTTTGGAATATTTTACTCCAAAACTGAGTATTTCCGACAATTTAGCAAGATATCTTTTACGGTTAAAATGTGTCAAAGGTTATAAGAAAAACTTGTTATCCTACAAGAACGAATTTCCTTGTTTTCTGATTTAAGGAGGTTCAATGATTTTCTTAAAATGCAGAGATTGCAGTGAAATTTTCAACAACAACTATTTAGAGTGTAAGAAAACTGTCTAAATTTTATCAAAATTTATAATCACAAACTTTTTTATGGATGAAATTTAAACTCAAACACAATCATTCAAGGACAGAAATAAAGTATGGCTTATTTTTGATCAGTAAAAAATTTTTTGGTAGAAAATATTGAAAAAATTCATACAGGTTCCTGGCACTCTCAATAGTTATTGTAGAAAGTTTCATTGCTTTAAGGAAATCATTGAATCTCCTTAAATTTTTGTCAAAAATTTATAAAAAAAACTCAGATCCACACATATCTAATTCGATTCCTAATAGATCGACCAGCTACCCTTAAAATAAAAGGTTAGTCCAGGACTAGTAAAAGCCGAGAAACTAACCAATTACCCGTCCCTTCAGATTTGAAGGGACGCGCTAAAAAACTGTGCTAGGCAACTCTTACTATCAGCTGACCCGCCGACAACGAGTAAACTTTCCTTACTTCATGTCATCAAGCACACTCACGGCAATGTTGGAAAACTGAAGAGGCACGATATTTCTCAAAGATATTTAGACAACCTTAAGTTCTCTGGACCCATATTCAATCCGCCATTTTTAATTTCGAAATTATGATGTCACATTCGAGCTCAGTGACCCAACACATGTAGTTATGATGATTTTTGACATTGAAAGAAAATTATTACGTAGTTGCGCTACAGCACTGGAGGGGAAGGGGGAGTGGGCAGTAAACAAAAGTGCCTTGAATTGAGAAAACTATTGTTTTTTGTAATAACTCTTATTAATTCAAGCAAACACAAAATTTAACCTTTATTAAAGTTTTAAGGGCATGAAAAATGAAAACTTGTTTTTTTTTTTTTTACATCAAAGATGGCAGTAGCAATATGGCGGCCCGGATGTGAAGAAAGATGCATAATTTAAAATATTTCTGTGAAACCTAGATTTTATCCTTCGCTACCTATTTGGAATAATGATACAATTTGTGGTCTTAATACACGAACTACCTAGAAGTGTATTATTTTATTTAAAATCCAAAATTGCTGTCGATACAAAATGGCAGAATTTTCATATTGTTACCATCCCTTTTATATGTGTATCAAATGAAAGGGTTTAAGAAATAGGAATACAGTAGAATGTGTGTCATAATTTAAATTCCAACATAGTGGTCGATACA
Organism: Copidosoma aretas; assembly: GCA_030522625.1. Classification (NCBI taxonomy): domain Eukaryota; kingdom Metazoa; phylum Arthropoda; class Insecta; order Hymenoptera; family Encyrtidae; genus Copidosoma; species Copidosoma aretas. Next base: position 4,675 of record JAPYYV010007713.1, on the reverse strand, counting down.
AAATGGCAGATTATTGATTTTGCCACAACCCCATCAACATAAAAATCAAATAATGGGATATGATTAGTACAATGCAGAAATATGTAAAAAACTATTTCAAATCTAAAATGGCCGAATATTAGCTTTACAACGACTCAATTGACATGACATAAGTATTAAATTAAAGCGCAAGAAGAGTATAATAAATTACGCTGGGTTATAAGAATCTATATCCAAAATGATGGCTGATACAATGACCAATAATTGAATACACTGTAACCTCTTTGACATGACTTAAAAATGATACTTATTAAAATAGTCTATCCGTACAATCTTTAACATATCTTAATTATAAAAATCAAATTCTGTATATTAGGTAGTTGTTGTCATGATTATATTGATTATCGGTATCATCCTCTCTTTCATTGGATCTTTTATCCTCACTTGTACTGCTATAAGCGCTAGCTGCACATCCGTGGTGTTTGCTTTAAAAAAATTTGTATCTACATTTACATCTACAGTGCTCCTATTAAATGTTTATTATACTAATGCTTATTATATATATGTTGAAGGTAGAGTACTACGCTAAAGTTGGTAATGACTCTTCACATAGGCAAACAATGTATTGAGCGAAGGTAAAGGAGTAAAGAAAAAGTTTTAAATCTTATTCTGTGAAGTAAATTTTGTTTAACTTAAGAACAATGATGGCATGGTTTTTGAAATCTTGGTAGTTATTAATATTTATGAGATCGTGTTTGTGAACAAAAAAATATTTAAAATTTAAAAAAATACAAGTTACAGTTAAATATTCGACAACAAACATTTTAATTTTAATAACCATAGTTCCTCTATCGGAGAAAGCTGTACTAAATTTTTATCAGGGTTTTTCGCTTATAGTCATTATTTTTAACACTTACAATACACCACTTTCAACAATTAAAGATGCTTATTCGACTTTACTTACTTGAAGAATCAAATCCTCTTTCAACTTGATATCAAAACTTTTTAAACTATTAATTATTTAAGTATTTTTTGAGGCTATTAGTAAAATAGAAAAAAAGTTTAAAAAAAATTAGAGACAAAACGACTAGAAGTATGAGTTAGGAATTAACTTCCTTTCTTAAACCTGTTTCTTTTAAATAACATCTCTCATCTAATTTAGGGATATAAGAAAATGGCGGATCACCTTTCCCGTTACAACCCCCTCGACATAGGTATCAAATGAGCGGGTATGATAAGTAGTATACAATGCGTTATGTAGCGTTATTCGACATATAAGATGGCGGCCGACACAAAATGGCGGATTATCTTTTGTTTTGCAACCCTCTCGACATGGGTATCAAATGAAAGAGCATAATTGGTAGATTACTGTAAGCTATAAAATATTATCTAAAATTTTAAAAAGTATTTGACATAAATAATAAATTTAAAAATTGCGGATCTTAGATTGTGGAAAATCCAGATTTTTTGTTGATTCTTATATCATGTTTGTTTTAACTTTTCTCATAGTAATGAGGATGAAAATAATACATTTTGAAACCTTTTTTCCCTTTCATTAAGGTTTAGATATTGTTATTAATTATGCTATTGATAGTTGTAAGAAGAGTGTAGGTGCAGTCTAAAAAGGTTATGTTTTTAATATCATCCGTACTATACTAATATTGTACGTTCGAAACCGTTTGCAAATAAGTTTCAGTTAAGATTAATCATCAAATATTTACCTTATTCGTTGAAAAGATAGTATTGACGCACATTGATGACCCTTTTATTCAGTAATACTTTAACGAAAATCATTGGTATACTTTAGAACGTACAATCTATATGTAACTATTTCTGACGTCATTAGTCCTAAACAATTGGATTCTAATATTTATCGCAACAGCAGTTAATTTTGTAAGACCTAGTTTCGATAAATTATCCTAACACTTTGAAAACTAACTGCATAGTCAAATTCAGCGTACCCAAAACCTATCTAAGAATAATTGTCATGTATGCATTTTCAATTTCTTCTTATCGACTTAGATACCTGTGGTAAAATTACAAAATCATTTATATATAATTTGTTCATCATAAAACTTGAATCAAGTACATAATATCACTATTCTAGACTAATTTTTTCGAGTAAAATTTTAGACTAACTTCATTATGCAAGAACAGTTAATAATTTATCAATTTATCTAAACGAATAGTTGGGATACATTATTTTGCAAAACTAATAGTAAATTTAAATCCAGCCTTATCTCAAACCCTGTTATCCGTAGCTGGATTATAAAATCGTGGCTAAAAATAGTATGATACAAATAAGATAAAAATATTAACTAAACAAAATTTCATAAATCAGTTGTTTATTTATTGAACTACACATCAGAAAAAAGTGATATTTCTTTAAATAAAAAATACATCCGGCTCTAAGTACGAGCTGGGGGCGCTTAGTTAGGTGTATTAACCATTTACATATAATATTATACCAAAAACATTATGTAGTTTACTGTTCATTACCTGCAATGCTGTTTTATCGGATATCAAAAGCATTATGGTATAAAAGAAAAAGGTAACTTACCATTTTGCGTATGCCGTCATACTTGATTTTTGACATTGCTATACAGATTACCGTAATCTACTCATTATGCTCTTTCATTTGATACCTATGTCGAGAGGGTTGCGAAACAAATGATAATCCGCCATTTCGTGTCGGCCGCCATTTTATATGTCGAATAAAGGTACATAACGCATTGTATTCTACTCATCATACCCGCTCATTTGATACCCGTGTCGAGGGGGTTGTAACGAAAAAGGTGATCCGCCATTTTGTTATGGCCACCATATTGAATTTACCATAATATTAAAGATATTATATTGTAATATCTTTAGAACCAAGCTGTGTGCTAAATTTCAGCCTGTTTAGATGTAGGGAAAATATATTTTTCTTATCCCGATTAACAAAAACTAAGTCAGAATAAACGTTATCAAAAAATAAAATAAATCATGTTTGCCGCCATTTTGGGTGCACTTTTTTTAAATATAAAATTTTAGCATAAAGTTCATTGCTAGTAATGTAAAAAAAAAAAGTAATTCTAAAAAAATTTGATATAAAAGTACACATGATAAAGATAGTCTGTGCAAAGTTTGGTGAACAGACAACAATACCCGTTTCTGAGATATTTAAGTGGCCCACCTGACATGGAATACACGATATATCTATACATATATGTACATCTTACTATATTATATAGTTGCATGGTTTCGAAGTTAGTACTAGCTCCCATCGCTCCCACCCACTCCCCCCCGCTACCCCTCAGCTCCTTTCCAAAATAAGGTAAAATTCGTTTCTTTTTACCGTAAAACATGACCTCAAATAATTTGCCCTAGCCCCCCCCCCCCCCTCCTGTATCCCCCCTCCCCCCCCCTTCCTCCCATCACACCCCTTGCCCCCCCCCCCCCCTAGCTCCCCTTCAGGTACCCACCTGACGCCCTCCTAACTCCTTCCCATCTCCCCGAAAACATGTTTTTCCTTTAGTGATGAATTATGACAAAACTATAACTTTCTTATAAGTATACAAATACCAATATGAAAAACCAACTTTTATTAAAATGAATTACGTAGCAATTAATAATAATAGATAGAATAACGATATTCATAATCATACACCAAAAATTTATGATTATAAGTATGGAAGCCGTGAAAAGAATTCTACATATTTAAACGAAAAGTATTATTTGGATCTTAGAGGGATAGATTTTATATGTCTCATTATAGATCTTGAGAAAATTCTGGAATTAGCGATAAGACAAGCTTTTCTGCTGACGCATTTAAATACCTACACGCAGAATACTACTTATGCAAGATTCGAAGCTTCTTTCGGCATTCTTTATGCTAAGAATAACCTTACGCTATGGCGCTTAATAGGGTAATTTTGTTCAAGAATAGATCTATCATCAATAAAAAATGTCTTAGGGAAAATAAAAACAGAAAAGACACAGAAAAAGACAAAATTATGGAAAACTGTGTCAAGAATCTACAAATAATTTAAATAATTGATTTGACAAACAAACTTCATAGCTTATAGACTAACACACATATTATCGAAGCGTGGGCAATAGCATGAACCTATCAAATTCACAAGGCAGGGAAGAAATAGAAATACTTTAAAACTACAGAGGAGTGGCGTTTCAAATGTTACATATAAGATTTAAGAAATTATAATCGCTGATAATCTAGAAAAATTGACGGAGAAGTGAAAATAATTAAAAGAGAGTTAGGCTGCTGTCAAAAAAAAGGAAAAGCATGATACCATATTTTGGTACTAAATAATTTAATTGAAAGCAAACTAAAATAAGTCGTCAATAAATTATATGTTTAATTTAAAAGGATGTTGTACATTACTAAGAAAATGAATTTTTATTTGTACGGATCTTCTTTGAGAAAATTTTATTCATAATACATAGTGGTATTGCTAACGTTTCGGAGATGTCATTAATCTCCCTTATCAAGGTATTAAAAACTACATGTATACGCTTGTTAAAGAACTATGATCGGACACGTACACAGTCCCTTCTTTTTGTAACCGGTATGCCGCCAACAACCAACAGTAGCGGTCACAAACTGTGTGTAAAAATACATGTCAGAAATTCAAATGAAAAACTATCAATATTATTATCCACTTTTCCCTGACTGATATTCTCTCGTTGTCAGATC
>JAPYYV010007712.1:0-16610 GCA_030522625.1 Copidosoma aretas | reverse complement strand
TGAAATATAACATCCTGAGACGTTCTACCTGTAACATAGCGCTTGACCAGTGAAAAATATACTTGCCAATTTATTAATTGAGTTTTCAGGCAAAATTTTGACTTTGCACTAGAATACTCTCAGCAAACCTATACTATTTTGTCCTTGTCCAGGTTATTTCAATGAAAGAGATATAATTTTAGGTTGCACACTACTAAATTAGCAGTTTGTCAAGTATGCTTCACAGTTCACAGGTCGAATACTGCAAAAAAAGCCTGCCAGGAGTATTTATTGAATTTTTGTGTTGAAAAATCTTCAAAAGAAATGATGTACTTGATGTGCATTTAACTACTGTATTTATAAATGTAGTATTTAAAAATACTGTATTTAAAAATGCGCATTTATAAATACTGTATTTAAATACGCATTTACAAATACCGTTATTTAAGTACTGTATTTAAATCCGTACTTATAAATACGCATTTATAAATACTGTATTTAAAGATGCAGTATTTCCAAATACAGTATCTTAGAGTATCGTTTTTAAAATTGTATTTGAGTATTTAAATGTGTATCTTGCCGCTCCCTGGAACAATAATACATAAAAACTCACCGTTCAAGTGGAAATGCAGATATTATTTGAAAGTTTTGCATAGCACGGGATCAAAAAATATTGATAAAATTATATCGTGTTCAAGTTATTGCATACGAGTAAATTAACATGGTAAGTAAGTATAAGAAGGATTGAGAAACCGAAAATTTGTTTGAGAGTACCGATTTTAAGTAGTACTAGTCCGGCTTCGATCAGACACGTACGACCGCGTCTAGACTTTCGCACCCTTTCTTCAGATTACAGTTTAATTGAAGCAGCCAACATCCGAATTTCGAACCACATAAACCGCAACCCGAGCAAGCCAATATTAGCACCTTCACCCTCCCATCAAAACCACGATTTGTGAATGGTCATCTATGAAAAGAGCAAAGAACATCATTTGCAAAAAAAGCGCCCAATCACGGCAACGACAATCCATCCACCAGTAAAATCACCTCTCACCCCCCTCACCAACACACATAATAACACGTATCTGTTTATCATACAAAGCACCATATCCATCGACAAAAACAAAAGGAAAAAAAAAGAAAAAAAAAAAATTATCTCACTTTGAAACCCACGTAACCAACGGGCCCGATCTCTGTTTCCCAGCAGCGGCTGACGGCAGCAGGAACCCTCAGCAGCAGCGCGCCCAGTCAACAACAACAACAACAACAACAACAACTGACCCCGACCAGCAGGCCCGGCCGTCCCTCCAGCGCCGCAGGAGCGAGGGCAGCAGCGACCAGTCCACCCCCCGCTCCTCCGGCCACCACAAGCAGCACCAGCAGCAGCACCGCCAGCGCCGCGTGAGCTTCGACAGCGCCAGCAGCCTCGAGAACGTCAACAACAACAATCCCACCAGCGTACGGTGCCGCAACGGCAAGTGTCCCAACAGCGCTACGGCCGCCGAGGCGCGGCGCACCTTCAAGAGCTGTCACAACTGTCGCGCCTGGCTCTACTGTTCGCGCGACTGCCGGCGCGCCCACTGGCAGCAGCACCGGCGCACCTGTCTCTACTCCCGCGCCTCGAACCTCTGCGTGCAAATTCTCTCGGCCATAAAGCGCGATCCCCCCACCCTGCGCCGCGTCTCCCAGCTCGCGCGCCGCGGCCACGCCGACCAGGGCCGGGGCGCCGTTAAGGCCTTCTTCCCGAGTCCCGAGGCCGCCGAGGGCTTCGTGCGCGCGTGCGGCCGGCCCGCGGCTGATCTCGGCTTCGAGCCCGCCTACGTACGCTGGTCCGACGTCGAGCCGCGCGAGATGGGGGCCGAGCTGTACGCCGAGGCCGTCCGGCTCTGCGAGTCGTACAACACCGGGACCCGGCTGATCCTCGTCGTCTCGGTCTGCGTGATCAGGGAGGTGCCGAGCAGCTCGGCCGGGCCGGTCAGGTGGGAGAGACAGCCGGTGTCCCGGTGCGCCAAGCTCAAGCTCGAGGCCTCGTGCCGGTCCTCAGCCACGGCCGCAGCCGCGGCTGATCCACCGGCCTCGGTGCAGCGGGAGGAGCCGGAGGAGGGCGTCAGCGTGATAACCCGGGAAATGGAGTCGCCGGAGACGCTGGTGCTGCTGACGCGGGAGGAGGAGGAGCCCGGGCCCGGCTGTCCGAGGGAGGTGTGCTTCGCCAACGTCCGGCAGGAGTTGAAGCGCCGCGGGGTGTCGTTGCGCCGGCACTTTCCGTCGACGTACGCCAAATTGCGGGCGTACGCCGAGGGCGGGCCCGACAAGCTGCCGCCCATCACGATATACCCCCGGGACCAGGGGACGGGCAAGAGCTTCGCGTGCATCATCATGCTCGAGGCCGAGCGGGAGAAGCTGAGGCTCCTGCCCGAGGAGGGCACCTCGTCGAGGGTCAGGACGGTGGATGTGGGCGTCGTCCAGGGAACGACGGAGTAGAGGGAGATTCTGGTGCGGGCGGGAGGAGGGTCTTTGTCCCGTCGCGGTGGGGATGGGTGGTCAATGCATATGTATATCTCCGGGGCTCTCGTTGTCACACGCACACAGGCCGCTGGGGGTCGCGTTTCATTGGTGATCGATAAATTTTGAGATGCACCATCGTACAGTGCTTGGCTGGAGGATGAGGCCCCCCAGATTGGTCGGGAATCGATTGTCCATGGGACGTGGCTCAGGTTTTTCGGCAGTTTCGATCCAAATCCCGGGTCGAGACGAGATTGTTGTGTCTCGCGCATCCCTACTGGTCGGTTCGTTCGAAAGGCACGATAGGCTACGGTGCAATGGAGTTTGGAGTTTTATTCGAGTTACTTGAATCGGGAAAAAGTTTGGATCGGCGAGCATAGTGATACCGTTATGTATGTTCGATAGTTTTATCGCTGTTTTATTTATCGTTATCCGTATTGTTGTGAGATTTTTGTCAAACATTTTTATTTCATCTTTATCTTATTGTTATGTCGTGTAATAGTTTATTTTAATATGCAACGTAGGAAAATTGAACATTTGACGTGGCCCGTGGAATTTATTTGACTAAACAACGAAATTTTTACCAGAATCTTCCCTCTACGCCGAGAGACTGGAAGGGTGACCTGCGCTGTACATTAACACACGCTGAGTGCGTATTATACAGAGGACGGAAATCTCTTTATTCCAAAAAATGTTGCGAGTGTTTTTTCATTATGCTTACCTATGTACTTATACAATAGTATCAGAGAGCAAGGCGAGCTCAGTGCGTCGATTTGATTGTACGAGATTGTGAAACGCTGGTTATTCATATATACCTATGAACTTTGCTTGTGTAATTATGTCGTGACAATTATATCTACAAATGAATCCTCCAAAAACAAGTTTTCCGTGCGAATACGAACCGACAAACCGAGTGACAGTTAGCTGCGTGAAAAAAAAGGTGGACGGTAAAAGACAACAAAGGCGGCGTGGAGGAGGGGGTGGGGGCGGTGGTGCCTTTTTCGCCCTGGTGAAAGGGGGTACTTTTTGTTTTTTTTTTTTTTTTTTCCCTCAACAATTGCGACAATATCGTCGTAAGCGTGCTTAGGGATGCTTTCTAGATCGATAAAGACGAAAACGAAAAAATTAAAAATACAAATAACTTGACCATCGTGAAGTTGTTCAGTCTGTCTCGCTTTTTGAAGTAACGTATCAATTTTTACAACTTTAAAATAGCATGTAGAACCTTAGAGCGAATCTGATTCACCCTCTCATCGTAATATTTTTCCAGATATTGATATACTATATTTTTCACATGTACCTATTTCAACGAAAATCAAAAGAAGACGAAATTTACGTACCTTATAACATAATACAATAGTGATATTTGCGAGAGCATTTCTTGTAAGTTTATGAAAAATCTTTCAATAAGAAAACTGTAATATACATCTTGATTCTCTTGAAATTTCAAACTATACAAAAATGAAAGACATTTTTATCGTACACAGCTCTACTGAAAAATCGAAATAACGGAAAACGCAATTAAGCACAGGAAAACGAATAAATTATTTACATGACCAAGGGGTGTTCCGAAAATTATCGTCGCTCGCTAGTCCGTTCCAGTTGACATTTTTGCCGATATTGTAAATACAAAGCTACATATAGTAGGTGGCCCGAGCGTATTTTTCTCTCTGTAAAGCCGCTTCCTCGCTCACCCCCCCCCCCCTCCCCCACTCCCTGAAAGTAGACCGAATTTACCGCGATCGACGATCACTCGAGGGAATTGCCTCAATTTAATTTTTTGCGAGACGTTGATATGTATCCACCAGACTCCGTGAATCAATAGTCGTTTTCGTACGAGATTGAAAAGGCTTTAATTTACGAAACGAGAAGTTTCCGGCACGAGCCGTAGGCGAGGGACGTAACGAAGTTCGTAAAGAAGCCCTTACGATTGAGTTACGAATGCTATTTTTCCTACCGAGGGTGTGCCAGGGTTCCGAAAAGGCCCGAGGTAGGAAAAATGTTTGCGTGAGCATCAGAGCGTCGAAGGATACGATTTATCGAAGAAAATAATATAAAATAATACAAATAGGCGTGGATGTACAGATTTCAAAATATGTAAGTGATTTTTCTCTGGTAAAATAACGAGGCTGCTTCCCTTGACTAACGTTCGTTCGTTCGCAGTGCCAAAAGAATTAAAAGAACAAGTCATAATAGTGAAAACCAAAATCTTGCCAAAATACTTTCGCGGAACGCCTTTCAGATGGACTTTTATCCCGATATTTTACAAAACAAAAAGTCGTGCGGTCGTGTGCATGCGGGGATATGCGTGTGTTGATAATGTCACCTACAAAAATATATAACCTTTTTCTCAGTCATATGAAATGCTTTGAAAAAAAACGATGAATATTCATCACAACAATTTCAATGATTGCGCTTATCGAGTAAAAGATGCAAAGAGCGATGATAAGGGTCGTTAAGGAGGTTCCCTTTTTTTGGAAAAAATCCAATCTTCCGTGAAGGCACAGACGGGAAATAATGAATGCAGTACTCAGCAGCAACAACAGTAGTTTGCTATTTTATAAGTGAAACAAAAAAGAGAACGAAAAAAAAAGAATCATCAATTCAAGTAAATTGTAATTAGTGCCAATACGCTACGATTAACTTGGTCCGAACGTATTCTTTTTACACTCGATCACAATGTACGCGTAAATTTAAAGAAAATTAAAAAAAACAGAAACGCAAAAAAAAAAAAAAAAAAAAAAGGAGAGACAAAATAAAGAAGGCGAGGGTTATTCTTGTACGATATCGATCGAGACGCGCTCATTTGTGTGTTATGTAGTATACAAACATTGTAAAAGCCACGAAGACATTGTGTAATCGTCACACGCAAAAGTAAACGCGAGCGATCGATTTTTTTCCCTGATGAATCTTCTTAAAACTCATAGATATACGCGTGTAGCAGAATCACTGACGATACGTTTTCTCGTTGGTAATCATCTTAATCATCATCATCGTCATAACTACTATTATTACTATGTATAGGATCGCCATTTTTCCCCACTACGTTCTCGTGTTTTATCTTATAAGGATTAATAATCGAGTATCTCGTAGTGATTCCAAAGTTTGAAATATCGACTAGACATCGATGCCTTTCACCGTTTCGACGCGTTGCAAATATTTTAAAAAGTATACTCCGGAACAGCGAAAAACAAACCGATCCCTTTGTTTCTTCATTATACGCTGAGAGTAATTTATTGAATATAACTAGAAGAACCTATAATTTAGCGAGAAAAAAATGTTGAATTCATCATAGTTCCTTTACATATAATCTTACCTCTCTATTAACGATTGATAGAAGATTATAAACATGAATAAAACTTAAAAGTTAAAACTGAAAAAAGCGTTGGACGTATTTATAATTGCTGTATAATTATCATTATTATTACTATAATTATAATTATTCTTGCGTGTGATCTAGCGTTGCACTGCGCATTTGTATTTATTCGCAAGGCAAAATAAATAAATTAAAAAAAGAGATATGTTATTACTTCGTGTTGTATTTATCAATAATACGTGACGACTTTCGTCCTCTATTGATTTACAAATAAAAATAAATTGGAAATAATAATAGATAAATGAATAAAATTAATAGTTTTCATTGCGTTGTAAACGCGTTTACGATAGAGGTAAATTTAATAAATAAAGAAAGTAAATGGGTACCATCATTGTTAAGTTTTTGGGATCTTGTAAAATAATATTTATGTAAATGTTTCATCTGTCAGATGGATAGTAACAATTTTGAATTATGCATTATCCTTCTTTTACTTAAATTTATACGTATTGAAATGAAATAAAACTAATGCAAATTTAACGTCTCATTTACTTAATTTACTCAGTTCATAAGGTCACCAATAATACCTTGTAAATCCTTGTAAAAGATATTTTTTATTGATTGAATGTATCTAACGTATGAAAAATTTATTAGATGAAAACAAACATGCTAGTTTGCAATACAGGTCGACTCTTAATATGTCTAGTTTAATACGATGGAAGCTATAATAACAAAAGAGATACTTATGTGATGAGGAAAAAAATTTAATGTTGATGTTGTTACAAGCAAAATTATTAGATGATAATTTACAGAATCCCCTATTATTTATCTAAATAATTATTTATGATAAAATGGAAATTTTTACGTGCGGAGTAAAATAAAAAAATTATATTATGTTTCATGACAGCCTCTATGATTTTAAAATTATTTTTGGAAATATAAATAGTGTTCGTTTTTATTTTATTTCATGGACGATGATAGTTTTTACTATCTCGGACGTTTTTGATAGTGACATTCTAGGAGTGTCTGGACACCTACCCCCACCACCACTGTCCGCCATTTTCAGTCAAACGCTGGCGGGTCGCATTCAAAACAAACAATAATTCGTTTTTTCCATGTTTACACAATTCAATGGGTTTTTTTAGATGGAATTATGTATTACGCACATCAAAAACTTATTAATTGATTACATTTCACAATTATTAATTTTTTTTACGGTGTAAAGAAATTATTGTTTGTTTTGAATGTGACCCACCAGCGTTTGACTGAAAATGGCGGACAGTGGTGGTGGGGGTAGGTGTCCAGACACTCTTAGAGTGTCACTAGTTTTTGAGTGCTTGCTGCACCCTTTATAGGAAAAATATCATTCGAAAACTACTATTCTTTATTTTCTCTGTGAAATTTATCACATAGGTTCATCGCATCTACAGCAGAAAGTTGGTAAGGTAAGTTGTAAATTTCGGTACAATTTGTATACATACAATTCAAATTTAATTTAATTAAGTCTAAATTGATCAAATTTGTATGTTATATTTCCATTTCCAAATAAAATTCGTTCAATCGTAATGATGAAATATTGTAATTTTTCAATGTAAAAGGATACTAATATCGCAAAAGTACGACTTCAAAATAAAAAAGATGATCTGTTATCCAGGGTTGATAGGGTAGGGTTTTCATTTTCCATACTCTCGATCAGCGATATTTATCGTAAAACCAAATTAATTGCATGCTACTATATTTACCATATGGATCGAAAAAATTTCAACGAAGCATGTTAGCTGTTTTAATCATGCCGCCCATATGAACGTCAAGTACTCAATATTCAATTTGAATGCCGCAATTGTGACTTGACTAATAGCAATATTGTTTTATTAATTTTAAAGAAAAAAACTTTCATCATCAAGATAGTTTATCGCAAAGGCTTTTAAAAGTGCCAAAATTATTTTTTCTCTCAAAAACGCCAAATGAAACCTATCAAAAACGCCAAACCAAACCTTTAAAAAGCGCCAAAGAGGACCCGTCAAAAGAGTCAAACAGAATCAAAATCTCCAAAAGTGTATGTAAATTCAAAGACAGAGGAAATATAAGGGAGAGCAAATAAAAAGAAGCCGTGGACATTAAAAATTTTAGATTTTCCATCTATAGTTATATATGTATACAAGACTCGTAACAATAGTTAACAGGAACAGTATTTTTTACATATTGCTTAAAAATTCATTCAAATTGACATGATATTGACAAGATTAATAACATAATTTTGCTGTTATTCTATGCCTGTATCGTTTATTTAAAATTTAAACAGGTAGAGATTGTTTACAAATTTTGTTAAGATAGTCTAATACTGTCAATTGCTTATTATCAAATTCAGCACGGCGGTCGACAAGATATTTATAACACGACTTTTCCATCATATTTATCTTTTCTCTTAGATTCCGAGTCAGAAAATTTTTAATCGGTAGAACTTTGAACATTTTTTAATATATCCATGCACAAATGAACATTTTGAGGAGAGGTATACAAATTATCATCAAAATGTCGATGAAATGATTCTGCACCATTGATCGTCCGAGGATTGTCCAACGGGGATTCTGCTCAAAGACAAGGCGGAAATTAGCATCCCTCATCTATGTAATTACTTAGCACGTAATCGCTTAATTTTGTCACTGAGCTGTTTTCAGGAACGATAGCCATCAATTCGAGAAAAGCATCTTCTACTTACGCTGGCATCAAATCAGGCAAACCAAAAAATACTTCTAGCCATCGCCGTTCTTCGGTGATTTCTCTGTACAAAGATGAAAGTCCTAACTACATGATTTTTCGATACCAGCTTTGTCCAAGATGAAATTTGTTTACATATATTTGTTTAATGTAGAATAGCCTCTATCTTCGAATTTATATACATTTTTGGAAATTTTGATTCTATTTGGAGCTTTTGAAAGGTTTCATTTGGCGCTTATGATACATAAAAAAAAGGCTATTTGGCGCTTCTGATATGTAGCCGTTTATCGAGTTATTAATAATTAAACACAACTACTCTACAAAAGTGCCTGTTTTCGCTAAAGTAAAAGACTGTAATAATTATTTATATTTGATGTTGCACAGTTATTGTTAACAAACATAAGACGTGCAATTCCGTAAACTTGATCGATCCTGCAAAAATATATTTCAAATTATCGCACTCATTGTTGAAACAATTAAATTTGTACTTACCATTTTGTAATCGAACGATTTCTACAGTCTTAATGCATTGGTGTCTAATGCAGAAATAAAAGTAAAAACGCTTTTCATGAAGAAAAATGGTTTTTGTTTTCAAATCATCTGTAAAATAAATAAAAGCAGAAAAGAAACTGCAACAGCTAAATGAAAATCTCCAACTTACGTGACAGTATAACTTGAAAAAACAAAATAAAAGTAAGACTTCAAGCTAAAATTACCATCATATAAGAAATTAAACGCAAAATAAACAATGGGAGTGATATTATAAAGTTTGATAGTGATCATAAATAAAAAAAAAACGGAGGGAGGTTGCCAGTAAATGTACACCGCTCTATTAAGAACAAGCTTTCTTCTTTAATGTGATAATAATTAATAGTCAATAATCGTCTTAGTTAACGCATACTCATCTTTATCGTGAATCATCCTGCAACCCTTAGTCGTTAATTATAATCATTTTCATTAATTAATCAATTATTAATAATATAATATATTGCCAGAAGCTGCAAATCCATCAAGGCGCTCTTTTGCTTCTTACTCTCGCTCGCTTGCTTTCGTTCTCTCGCTCAGCTCGCAATGTAACCAACCACGCGTTAATTCATATAATCTTTGGACTTATATGAATCCATTCACCCCACTTTTTTTTAATCTTCATTTGTTTTTATTTTATCTTATTTATTCTTTATTTATCTAATTCACTTTTCACTTAATCGTTTATTTATAATTTATATAATATATAGATATATTTATATAGGTATATACATATTCGTACAGCGCATTCCGTAAGATAAATAACGAATGGTATCTTTTTCTCTCTCGATCTTTGGATATTTCTTTAATTTTTTTTTATTTTTCTTTGTTTCAATGTGTACGTGTGCCTCTTCTAAAGGTGCTTATCCACACTGTTCATCAGAACTATTTTTTATTATTAATATCATAATTTTTGCTCGTTCTTAGCTCAATAACAAGTGTCTCTTCATTTTTACTTTTATATTTTATATTAATCTCCATGGGTTGTGACTATGTAAATAGAATTACGCATTAGAGAATTAATCAGTAATTAATCAGATTTTTTATTTTCATTTACTTGCAATAACGTACAAGATCAAGGTACAATCAACCTCATATTATTTTTATAACCTTACTCTTTTTCTTTTTTTTTTTCAATAGATATTTAATCGGCGTCTCGTCACGAAAACTTTACACCTCATTAACGCATCAAACTTTCACACTCAACACTTTTTTCTCATTGATCTCTTTCATATCGATTCTTTTCACTTTTATTCGAGTCTGTCATTCGAGCAATAGTACAGTGGCCAAATAATTTTCTTGTTTTTCATTAAGAACAAATATTACCAACCGACTCCCAAGTTTCAGCACGTATACTTTTGCGATAACAAATATGTTTTTTCACACGCCATAATCCGCAACCAAAGACAAAGAGAAACAACAAACTCTTTCCGTCACTCACGTTTTTCTTCCTTATTTTCTCTTTTTTCCCTTAATATCTCGATAATTTTTGGGCAGTGCTTTATGTACAATGTAGGCAAGGACACCGAGCTTCATTAATTTACTTTTTTTCTTCATTTTTTTTTTTTTGAATTGTTTATCATTTTTTGTATGTTCCTCGTCATTCTTCTACAATATAACAACTAAATTCAACAATTAACGTATCATTAGTGTTTTTTATTTATTTTTTTTTATTCATCATAACATTTAAAAACAGAATCTCGAGCCCTTCGCATCACCGAGGATAAAATTCATTCACGCTCTACGAGAAAGAGAGAACGCCAAAGAAGTTTTTTCATTCGTCTCGACTCTAACAAAACTCTGAGATACAGTTTCTACTCTTCGTTCAAATATTATACGCTCTTATCTCTGTCTCGATTACTTCATATATTATTTGTTCTTCTTAATATATCCTTCACTTTAAAAGCTAATGCACTCGCAATCGTATACGACAACGGCTGCGTTATTACAGTTTGTTGTCAAACGACAAAATACAAAAAATAAAACGTAACAATAGAACCCAAATAGATTCACAAAAATTCATTGCAGAACGGCGAGAGGAAAAATCATTGTACGACGCGGAAACAGTTATTTTACATTTTTATGTCCTCGGGCGCGCTATTTTCTTTTCCTTTACATATATATATTTTTTTATGTATAATATGCATCTATGTAAAGAGATAGTGTAGAAAAGAGAAAAAGTTCCTCTATGCGATCGTCGGAAATCGAATTTCCTACAATCTATATGTATAATGTAATATTTATATGCAAGTGTGAGACGATCGTGAGTCGAGATCTCAATGACAAGGAGAGAAAAAAGGAACAACAACAACGACAGCAGTATAGCGCTCGAAAGAAGAAACAGAAATAAGAGAAGAAAAGTAAAGTAAGTGCTAACGTGATGGCCCTCTCGCTCTTTGATACTCACGCTTCTATTTTTTTTAAATTATTTTTATTATTATAATAATTATGATTATTGTTGTTGTTGCTGTTGTCATTTTTGCAATAAGGGTTCGTAAGGAAAATAGTCACGAGAAGAAATAACACAAAAAACCAACGGTATAATAAGTACATGGACGACCGAAGCCCTTGGGGTTCACCGCACGCGCGCTATCGATTTCTCGTTTTCATGCTTTCGCGATAAGTGCAATTTTTGCTTTTCCTTTAAGAACTTATCGTTACCGTCAATCAGTTTTTTAATTCTTCCGTTTCTCTTATTCCTGCTTTTTCGTAATTTTTCGTTCGTTTTTACGTTCAAATCTGCTACACGCTGTGAATGCAATATTTCATTTTATAATTCTTTTTTGTTCTTTCTTCATTTTCAATTTCGTTTGTATATATTACACTAACGCATACAAGTACTAATTTAACAATAACGACAGAAAAATATCATCTGCAAATCGTCATCGGCAGCCTTCACGCATGCTCATTTTCATGCATATTCAAGTATTCGTGGCCCTCTCTCGACTCTATTTATAATATTTTTACTCCTGTTCATTACGCATATACACACGATACACGTTCAAGCGAGCAGGTCACGCCGCGCTCTCTTCATATCTTGTTTTCTTCTATGTATATTTTTACGTCATTTATCTGCATTATTATTATTTTCCTTTGTTATTATTATTATCATTATAATTAATATTACTATTAGTCTTACGATGTCGCTTTGAATGTGGAAAAAGGAAACACTATGACTTACTTATTGTTACTACTATTTTTATTTTGTATTTTCTCCTCTTGCTCGATTTATTTCTCTTTCAAGCATGTTTTTTTCCTCTATTTATTTATAATAATTAACAAGTAATTATTCATCAATCTTTCCTCTCCTTTCCACACGCTTTTACTAATCGAAGGGAGAGGAGGGAAAAGATTGACAATTATATATATATATACGAACAACGTAACTTTTTCTTACTTCGACGTTCTCTTCAGCATATTTTACACACTCGCTCTCGGTGTTTAACTTTAAAAGACTACTTTGCATTTTAATTTAAACCTTATTTTCAACTATACTCATAATAATTCTAATTATCGCATTCGTCGCAAATTGTTTCATAATTATTTGTTTTTCTCTTGAAAAGATGTGCCTACGTGAGCGTTGGAATCTTTTTTCTATATTTTAATCAACATTTTTACCCACTTAAACAGGGTTGTTGTTCATGTTTACTTTTTAATCTTAGACCTGAAAATTGCTATTTATATTAAGTACATTAATTTTTTAATGTCGTCCCTCCCACTTTGCTGTCACACTGTCCAGGCAAGTATAGATTATTTTCTCGATTCGAGCCTTTAATTCGAACTTTGCTTTCTCAATTATGAATATTTTTCATTGATTTTGACAATTGAACTACCCTTCGCTTCCTTTGTTTTACAGTATATTATATACGTCTTTATAGTTATGTGAATAATTTTTTTTATACTTATTTAATTTTTGCTAAGATTAAGTACAAAGATAGAAGAAAAATATAGAAAGAGAAAGAAGTTAAGGTGATGGTGGCTGTCACGCACCCGGGCGTTCTCTAGTACATTATTATGTAAGATAGGAAATCGAAGGCTAGACACTTACATATTATATACGACGAAAATCGCTCGCTAGACTTTTTCGTATTTAATAACCAGTATGACATATTATAATAATAATATTATGCATTCAAACACCTCTAATCGAAGTCGGAAGGTATCCTCTGCTATTTGAGACTCATTCTGCACGTATGTTTGTTTGTCGTATTCATCATCCAGAATAATAAGACTAATAATAATAATAATAATCATAATCATAATCATCATTATGGTAAAAAAATTATGTATACTTAGATGGATGAAATTATACTTTTGACTAGTCCCATTAGATTTACATCATCGCGACAACCTTTTTGTTTTTAATCGCCGGACCCTGTACAACTAAATTAAACTTTAATTTCATTACGAATAATATCATCGGTGATTTTATATTCATTTTTTTGTTTGTCCCCTTGAAATTCAGTATAAAAGTACAAATATCTTTGTCACTTAATAGAAAAATTTAAGCGTACAACTATACAATAAATTGCACCCACTCGTAGAAGTATCGGTGCAACTTGAAAAAATTTGCGTCTCCTTCTCGTTATTCGTCATTTGTAGTAATTATTATTTCATCATTATCATCCACAAAACAGCAACGCTTTACAAAAAACCTTTCCTCTACTCTACGCTTCTGATAAACTTAACGCCGACGCGTTGTGTTTTATTTGTTTGTTCCTCTTGCGTGATTAAATACGATAAATTGAAACATCTCGTGTGATATTACGTCAGTTAGGCATCATATTATTAAAAAACATATATCAGCCTCGACAAATGCGACATAAGTGCCCGTACAGCTCAAATGACAGGTGCATACCTCGCCGACGTAAAAACTCGAGGGGAGCGATTTTTGGAAGTGGAAAAAGGAAAGCTCCCGCGCGGACGACTCTCTATCGGCATATTTAAGCTATTAAGTATATTTACACAGGGGCGTACACGAGCGCGCCAGTCTTGTATCGGGGCCCGGTTCGAGTGGTGCGGTACAAAAGCGAAGGGCCGATGAGAAAGATGGAGATATAAATGTAGAGAGAACAAGAGAAGAAACAAGGCTATACGAAATGCATCCATCAGGATTTTGCTGCTCCATACTTTTTTTAACTCTTGCGAAAGAGAAAGAGAGTGAGGTGCGCGTATATATAGTTGACTCGTATTTAACTTTATTTTCTTTTTTAATAAAGTTACGTCTAAATTGATTAAACAAGTTGAACAAACGGCTTTAAGTCCTCGTTATTTTGAATTAAAAATCTTTCGTTCACTTTTAAACACGCTGACACATTACAGAGCAGAATAGAGCAGTGCGTCGAAATGGTACACTTCGCTTCAGCAATTTAGTATTTCTGTTATTCACCTCTATTGCACATAACATATTTCGTCGCAATGATAATTAATCTTTTTTAATAATTTCCAATAAGCGTCACAATAGTGTATATTTACGACGACAATTAGTTTTTTTTCTCATTTTTTCTTTTCAACACAGTATTATTCCAATTTCGGCTTCTTCTTGCGAGAGTCTCACAGTCTGTCCACAACACTATACAGATTTGTCCATCGATTTGTCCTTTTTTGTGAACTGTTAGGTAGATTATCCGTTAATTTTTTTCTCTCGATTCGATTAGCAAAACAACGTTGATATTGTAATTATTTACAATATTGTTACTTTTGATGTATATAAGTAGGTATTCGAGTGACGATACACTTTTTTCTTCGATTTACATACTCCTGCACCCTTTTCTTTTGTCTCGTATTATGATAATAATAGTTCGTCTTCTAGAACTGTACATAGTATACACACGTACATTCAATTATGTATATAATAAAATCTGCGCAATTGTCACGTATTAGTAGTTACAGTAATAGTAGTAGTTTTAGTTGTCGCGGAGAAGAAAAATGAACGAAAGAAGGACGACTTATCAGCGAAAATCACTCACACGTGTAACGCAACAATGAGTTTTTAGACTCTCGCATTTGAAATATCACCCAAACTGAAATACACCTCCATATATACATACACAAACATGTATTCAGCTACGCACTCACTATCGCGCGTATGTATCAAATTTGAGAGACAACTTTTATTTCACGACTTTAGTTCTACAAAATTGTTCGTAGGTATGCGCGTGTGTGTTCATCATGTATTTATGTAGTTTGAAAATGAGATGCGATACGCTTTATGAATAAATTTACACATACAGAAGATTATGAATAGCTATATCTTAATTTAAAGTGACAAAATAATTTATTCGCATGTACATAAGCATTTTCATCAGTTTATTATATTTGCAAGCGTATTAATGGCAAGTGTGTCTGCAGTGCAGCGATTCGAATGAGTACCCACATCGCAAATGAAGGCGACAGCTTTTAGTTAACATTTTACTTCCAGGAGTTTGAGTACTTTTGGAAAAAATACAGTCTACGTTTAGATTTTTTTTCGATTTTTATATTCATTTTGCAATAGTAATTTTTTATTTATTTTTTTATTTTTTTTATTTTAAGAATTTCCATATATTTTATTTTGTTGTCTACGAGAATAAAGCGTAGATTTGCATCAGATCTCATGCTTTTTTATTTTTATTTACAGGGTACTCATCGAATTGAATCGAAATAACTTCCTACAAGATTAAAATTTTTATTTAAATCTTCGGTGTGGCCATCAGTATTCGACAAATCAGACGCACGGGCAAGTTTAGTTTTTTTCCAACTGATTTCGAATTTACTGTTTTTTCGCAGAATCGTAGTGCTATTTATTAGTCTCACAATTCAATTTCTGTAATCGTTTTGAAAAGATCCAAGTCATTTTTCACTATTTTTTTTTCATTCCTTCCAAACAACAGTTTCATTATTTTAAAAAATCATAAAATTATGTGAGCGCACGATAACAGGAGTGTTTCTTCCGAGACAGAAACCAAAATCAACAAGGAGAGGAAGAAGAAATGAAGACGAAGACAGCAGTGGAAGGAGACCGAGGCAGCGACGTTATCGAAGCAAAACAGAAAAAAAACAGCTCAGGCAGTTCGGTACTTCTTTTTGAGCGTTCCAGCCCTTCTGACTATATAATTTTTATTCCACGTTCTTTGTATTCGCGGAATGAACAGAGAAAAATCGTGACGGCAAGCGCGATGTTGGAGTGTACACGTTTGACCAAGGAGGAGTCACTGATAATTAATAGGTACAGTGGTTTGGTCCCAATCGCTGCGAGACGAAGAGATAAGAGCTCGATTGATTCGCGATTGTTTTTTTTGTCTTGTGCTGAATTGCGTACTTCGACGTACGCGCTTCAATATACGTATAGGATTAAACTGAGGGAGAAGGTAGAGAAATCGACAGTGACGGTGTAGATTATATCTGTGGCTTTTCGGTAAAAGGGGGTAAGTCCACTTTTTGAAAAAATCGAGTCAGCAGTTGATTTCGCAACCTAAGGCAGTCCTTTACATGTAAAAAAAGTCCCATAAGCTAATTCGACCTATTTCGCGAGATATCGAAGATTGCAAAAGGGGATAAGTCCAAACGGGAACAAAGTTGTTCCCGGTAAAAG
>JAPYYV010007711.1:0-13180 GCA_030522625.1 Copidosoma aretas | reverse complement strand
AAAAGAATTACAGCGATTAGACAACCTTTTTTTCTACCGTAGACCTTTAAAGCTATCCTTTAAAAAAAAACCGCAATAATACCCACTTTTACCCCTAGAACTTACGCCTTTTTTTCAACAGTAACGTCCACTGATGAGTATCAAATGCCAAGACACCAGTTACTTCGACAGCTAGACTACAATACCTTCTGAGTATTTTTAATTATGTCTCCAGACATGGGAGGTTCACCAGCTCCCCACACGACGTCCTTCTAATACAAGATGGGCACAACACCACGGTATACTCCGTAAAGAACACCCTTCACTGCAAAGGTCGCTGTGATGCTGTGTACACTGTACAGTGTTATGAGCCAGATAGCCCGATAAGTAATTTGCAGACGTACATGGAACTTTACTTATGAGTATACACAAACAGAACACAGCAGCCAATACATCAACAATAGCTCTGTATCATTTACTAAATTAATTGATTATTAATAAAAAATGATTGATGTTTTCTCATCAGTGATGTTATTATAAATAATAAGTAATTATTATGACCTTTAAATATGTGGTTAGAAAATAATATATGCAGTATTATAATATATATATTCATGAAAATTAAATTTCCAATAAAAATTTTTTCACTTTAATTCAAGCTTTATAATCTAAAAAGTTTATTACTTTAATATCTATTTTTCTAAGGTTTTTTCGCATTTTTCGAAGGTTTCAAATTCATAAAAAAATTTAAATACAACACTTGTATACATAAATTGTTACCTTCTCCTCATACGAACGTCATGTGTCCAATTTTTCGCAATTCTTACAATAGAGTAAGCACATAAATGCCCATGGAGTGAGTGAAAAATCAGGAAGGTGCTGGCACACCCTATTTTGTACTATAGTCCTTAACTTTGACCATGTGAAGTAAATATTACCTGCGCTAGCCGCACTTATTTTATCATGTTTCATAGCTAGCGGATTATCCGAGAACATAAAGAACATCGAATTTCAATTGTTTTTAGAGATACCTTTAAAATTGATTTACATTAATAATGCCACCTTTTTCAAATATTGGCAAAATAACAGATTCTATCCACTCGTTGATCATACGTATCTATCCAGGTTGGTGCGAATAGCACTTGTCTATATTTACTTAATGAGTTTGGTTATTTGTTTATTTTTACGCTTAATTATCTTGCCATGTTACCGTATATTCCAACCACCTTATATGGCTTTTAAGTTTGTTTATAGCCACTTGCACTTTTCCATTGGTAGGTTCCTTAACTTTTAATATTGAGGTATGTATTGACTTCATTGATGTTTGACTTACAATATTGTATACATGCTAAGCAACCTTTGACAAAATTTTCTCTGTCAGAGATTCTTTAAGGTATTCTACTGTATGAATGAATGTTTTCCATGCAATTAGAAAATCACATACAACCTCACCGAATGAGTTGGCCTCTCCGAAAGGGACTTATGTGATCCCATCTGGCCCAGACGATAGACTGCTGGTTTCCCTCAACGTAGACTGGTTGACGATCGCTACCCCCTCCCCCCACGGAGGGATTATCTACGAGTCTGGACATCATTACACCACAATCCACCTCACTAATATTGGGAAGATGTGTGTTTTTATCATTTTTTTCGCCAAAAGAAGCCCGAGGAACCGATGACTATTTGAGTCCAACTAAGAGGCTAGCATTTTACGAGAAAATTTACCATAACAAGTGTTCTGATATCGCAACAACCATATAATCTTTTGAGAATTAAAAAACAACAGGTGAGTTTTTGTTCAGTATCAAGAAATTTGTTTGTATCTGCCAAAAACTTTGTAAACCCTGGTTACATTTAGGCATTTAGTGTTGAGAGAGGTCTTCGTGCCACCACCTAGATGAACCGCGTATGTGACATCCATACATAAATTATCAGCATGCTGAAGTATTTTAAAGATCAGGAAGAGAAACAACGATTTCTTCGTACAAACAACGTTCCTAAAACCAAACAACACCTTAGCGGGCACCATTACTTTATTGAAAGTTCAACGTTGCCGCAACATTACAGAAATAAAGTGTGTTTGCTTCGGCAGAAATAATTATTCGAAAATCACGCTCGACTTTACGGTCGGTCGAGGTTTTTGGCTGCTGTTTTATGTATGCGCGCGTAACTCGTGTGTGTGTGTGTGTGTGTGTGTGTGTGTGTGTGTGTGTGAGAGTGCGTGTGTGTATGTGTGTGGATACCTACAAAACACCTACGGCAATTTGTCGTTTGGCGGGGAGTGGAGGCAAAGTAATATATTGCAGCAGTAGAGGAAACAGGGCGAGGAGGTGGGGGGAATGGGGAAAATAGCTGCGCGACGAATTGCACGGAATTCCTATCGTACTCCTTGTCGTCTATATTCCAGCTCTACTTTCTCTCTGCACGTATACGTTAGCGGAATGCCAAGACTCGAAAGCGTCGCCTTTTTTTTCCTCTGTTTTCCATTGCACGCGTTTAGCTTTTTTCTGTGTTCTTTGGTTGGGAAAAAGCACCCTTCTGTCTACTTGGTCTTACCCTTTTTGTTTTTAAACTAGAAATTAAATGCATGATGTGAAGATAATGTCTTTTTTTTTCTTCGATCTTTAGGAACGTCTAACTTAATGAATAAATTAATAAATTTTGTGCCAATAACTGTAGAAATATCCACAAGAAAAAAAAAATTTGTATAGATATATGTAAAAGACTCTAAATAATTATGTAACAAACTTTAAGTAAAACATACTGTGAATGACTGTCAAAAAACGGTGAAAAGTGTACAAAACTGTTACTGAAAAAAAATCTGCTAATGACTCTAAAAAAAACTGATAAAACCAGAAAAAACAATATATTTCTTAGTATTAATTGTGCATTATTTCTGCTTGATTGAATAATATTTGAGGATGGTCCAAAATTGATAGCCTGACAAGGGAACAAAACAAAATCGATTCAAATAATAATTTATCAAGTGAAAGAAAAACGTTGAAGAACTGTGATAAAATTTTACAATACTTTAAACAAATTGTTAAAAAATTAGAAAATTGTAAAAAACCATAGAAAAAAAAGGTCCATTTATTTATCTATGTTTATCGGATGTGTTCGAAATCCAATTTTTTAAAATATTTTTTCTATACTATTGTAACCTTTTTTCATATTTCCTCTTTTTATAAGAATGATATATATTTTAGTATCAGTAGAACCGTAAAAATTGTTAGTAGTTGTTGTGTTGTAGTGAAGTTTACAACGATGAGATTCGCCTGTTCGTATTTCTTCATCCGCTCCGTAAAAAGATCGAGATTCTTCGGAGAACGTGACCAGAATGGAATTCGAGTAGAGCAAGATCTTTTACAAAATTTACGGACAACAGTGGGAATCGAAAAAGGTTCTTTCGTTACCAAAGAGTGATGACTTTAATTTTCTTTTGTCAACAGAAAACAAATTTGCGAAACAATGAAGTTTCACAAAAACACAGCATTCCACCGTAGAAAATCAGATTAGCCATCCAAACTCAACCGACCGCCACTGCATTGTAATCTTTTTTTTCCAGCAAACCTTCCAAAAAAACCAAACAAACACGCTTTTCCATCGGAACGGAGCAACGAAAAATCAGAGCTGACGAAAAACTTCACCAACATTCCTCTTCCCTCTCAAATCCAATAAATTCACTCGATGATAAAAATACGTCAGTTTTTCGTGCTACTTCCCCGAAAAATAAAAATTTCAGCAACAGAAACATACCGACGAAACCAGTGAGCACCGCGAACCATTACATATGCACGAGCTCGAGCGAGACAGAATATATAGAAGGGGTGGAGGGGGAGTTCTGTCACGGCTTTGCGATTTCCATCCCCGCTGACAGATGCATTTGGCAAAAGCGCGAAGAGTGCGCTCGTCAGAGCCGCGTCACGGGGATATGCTCCCCTTCCCAGACCTATTATAAAACGTACATATTTCCCGTCGAAACGGGCGCGTGAAAATTCGAAAAGTGGCGTAGCCGGCGGAATTGCGCGCGAAAGCCCATTTTAGCGTTTTGTCACTCGAACATTATTGCTTGTACCGACACGTATGCATATATATATATATATATATGCACATGCATACCTGGACTTGGGGGAGCTTTTTGGCTTTCGAGCGTATCAGCCGGAGCGCGACGGCTGGTGCTGAGAGCATTTTATGAGCGTCACTCCGATATCGACTAAACGCACTTTTGGTGGCGGTCTTGGATGAGGGAATTTAAAAGCTGCGAATTATAGGTGATAAGGTGCGAGGTTCAACTAAATAGATTGTACAATTTTATCAAATAATTAGTTGTATTGTTCTCTTAGGAGTACTCGTAATGCAAATATTGTGGAGGCTGGCTTCATAAGGAATTGTCATGATTTCTTTAAATTGGCTTATTTGTAAGAGAAATAATAATACTGTTAGTTTTGAGCCAAAACGCTACAATTTTGCCCAAAGATCTGAATGAACTGTTTTTTCCTCGTAAAATCGAGCTCAAGTACTTATTTTTTCTACTTCATATTGCTCATTGACAACTATTATGCCGTGGAGCGGAAATGTCGCCACACTCTTTCCAGATGACTATACACAAGAAATAAACTAAGAATAAATTGGGTTATTGGGGGAGTCCTGAGAAAAGTAAAATTTTGAGTTATGTTGCATAACTTGCGTGCACAGAAATTTTTATGTTTGGGGAACTATAGTGTCTACTACATTTGGTGGTTGTGGTATAATTCCGATACCATTTGCCGTTAAAATCTTAGTACCACTTCAAATCTGGTCGTATTCTGTTTGTAATGTATTATGAGTAAGAAAAATAGTAGCACCGCTTGGTTTTGTCCATCCTTGAACCTGGTATTGGAAGCTAATCACATGACGTCTATCCTTCCTATCTCCTCTTTGACTTCATACCACTGATCAACTAATGAACGTATTAGCTTTATGTAAGTTTACGTCAAACCGAAAATCCGCATGATTCTTTGATTCTTTCATCCCTTAGATGACAATGCTAAATATGAACGGTAATAAGGTAGTTGATTGATAAGCTTTTAGTATCACTAAGATTTTTCAGTCAATGGTTTGTAATTTTTTGATAAAACGTTATGACTTAACAAAAGTGTAGCATAATTACTAACAAAGAAAGTCTATTTCTATTCATATACTATGTATAATACACTATTTTGCTATTATTAAAAATGAACAGATTATCAAATAGGCAAGCTTATTAAGTACAGCTGTGATGCAACAACAAAACAACATTAATAACCAACGACCAAAGTCGTTACATGCACAGTAAAAACTTTTCCCAGCTCCCCACAGGCAATAATTACCTTTTGCGGAATACACACGTATGCGTGACATACCTCGCATTCTAGAAGCTCAATCTCATGTCCCCCGGTATACACACATGTCTAAACTTGAATTACTAATCACTGGAGTGACCGTGTCGTAAGTTATAATTACACGAGCAATAATAACGACGGTAACAATGTCACGAGGTGCGCAATTGCAGTTTCGCGAGCTAGGGAGAGGGGGGGGGGGGGGGGGTGGGGGGGGGGGGGGGGTGCGGGGGGGGGGGGGGGGGGGGGGGGGGGGGGGGGGGGGGGGTATGTATGGTGTGTATAAAGCGCGATATCCCTGGTAAAACAGAAGTTTTCGAGTGCAAAGCTCATGTGTATATGTGCGTCGAGAGTTGGGTAAAGGGTTAATACTGAGCCTCGCGTGTGCTCGGGTGTGTGTGCTGTGGCTCTTGTACGTCATAGATATACGTGCACGAAAGCGAATCGGGGGAACGCCAGCTATTCACTTGGTTGACAATTTTCTCGGAGGTTCGAGTCCCTCGCTTCCTCCGGATAGGCATGTCGATTTGATTTGTAGACTTTACTTTCGAAAGTGGGAAGGGTTGACATTTGTTTTTTTTTCATCTGTACTGCTTGTACAAAATTCTGATCTGTGAATTATTCTCGACTCAAGGATTGCATGCGGATAGTGGTGTGGTGAACTAAAAAATAAGATACATTTTTTATACCGTTAATTTCAGTACTTAAGAAATAAAACAAATGGAAATAGAGATTTGAGATATGATAGGATGATTATAAAAGAAGAGAAAAGATAATGACATTGAGAGAAACTATTCTGGTGTATGAATTGGAGAAAGATACATGTAAATCGAATAAAAGGGAAAGAGGTGAAAGGTTAAAGACAAAAGTTGAATAAGAAGAGCACAGGAATAAAACAACTAGGCTAATACAGTGTATACCAAATAACAACGATCAGACTTAAATTTAATACAGATAATTGCAAATAAACGTAAAATAAAGACACAAAGCTGGAGTCATGAAACATCAGCACGGACAAAAAAATTGACGATACTTAACTGCAGACATCAAAACGGAGGAACTGACACAATTTTAAAATAAATGCACTGGACAGGAGTATCTCGAATGCACGTATATAGGACCAATTACACGATGACAGAGGTACCTTTACAGAAACACAAGAAATTAGAACACAGAGATAGCGATATGAAAACAGATATAGAAGGTGAATCACAAAGGTTAATAACTATAAATAGTAATTGTGCTAGAGAGATTATAAATCACAATAAAAAATCGCTAGAGCCTCAGATAAAAAAAAAAGATAAGTGTAGAACCAGTAGCTCAAAAGAAAGATCCAGAAACACAGATGTATATGTAGGGAAATTCCGGGTTTTCAAAAATTTTCAAGATCAGACGAGATTTCCATGTAATCCCATCTTGAGATTCTCTTACCAGGATAATCTCGCCTCCTTTCTGACCGTTATCTTCCACAGACCAAAAAGAAGGAAGAAGAGCGATAAACAAGATGTAGTATTCGATCTCAACTTGTCTAAAAGACAGTATACGTCTTCATAGACGTACATATAATTCTGACCACGAGCATCCTTAGACCAGGATACCATAACACATTTCCCGTTCCCACCTTCAGCCCTTCATCACCATGATCTCGAGCATTAGCTATTCCGACGCTTATCCTATGTCTTCCATCCCTACCACCGTGTATTTCCTCGAAGCCCCTTCTGCACGGGTTATCCTTGCTCACGCGACGACAGGCCAAGTTTCCTTCGCTACGCGTACAAGACTTGGATATACCTACCCAAGATTTTGACTTTGACATGTAGAAGCAGAGCCACTGGAGCAAACGCCTTATAGTGCCAAGCAAGCCAGAATTTCTGTGATGGGACTGGTATACAATCGGAAACTCTGTTGTTGTTATTGTTGTGAATGATAGAATCGATCGTTTCTTTATGTAGAAAACAGAAGTTTGTGAAAATTTTCTCATATACGTCTCTAAATTACGAAAATTATTTTCGAATTATCAGATGTGCTAGAAAGTCTCAATTGTTCCTATTTTTGTTTTATTTGAAATAGGTACTCATCCGTAATAGATGTTCCATCTTTATCTATCATTTGTGTTCTAACTATTCAGTAATGAATAAATTCCGCTTTTCCAAAAAATTGTTTAAATACTTACGGCTAGATCTGGGGAATTCGGTGCATGAAGATCTTTCCATCAAAGTCATAAAATTTTGAGTTGTTTTTTCTTAACGTGAAGACCAGCATTCTCGTATAACATTGGTATCCTTTAACGCTTTGGATTCCATTGTTTGATTTTTACATCAAGTCTTTGTAGTTGCTGTGTGCGAACTTATACGAAAATTGTAGGATTATCAGAAAGAAGCTCTTACTGATAAATTCTTTGCACTTTCCACCAAACTTGATACAACACAACAACGAAGGGCAGCTTTAATCTGCTTTCTTATAAATCGGGTTTAAAAAACGTTTGAGAATCATTATGGTTTTCTGGAAAGCTCAAGTAAACAATAAATCAGGACTTCTTGACTAATCCAATAACAAAAAACTCTTGATATGTCACGAAAATACAGTCCGTGCCCATAATGCACAACGCCACCTAAAGTTTGCCGGCAATCACGAACCGAACTATCGATCCCCTAGACAGACCCAAACGTCAGCCGCATCATCCCAAACAAGCGGAGCAATCACACGTATCGAACCTCCAGGTAAACTCCATACCCTAACGCGACGCCCGTCCGTGTTGCAGCGCAGATTTCCAGATTAGATTCCCCCACGCAAACACACGTATGCACGCGCATAATTCCAACAGTATACAATGGTCCGGAGGGCCAAAATAATCCCATCCACGCATCGGCAATCAAAACGAGCGGCAACCCGTACCGCATTATCTCCCAGAACGGATGCAATGAGTAGTACGCTAAGATGGAGCCAGAAAGCCCCGTGGCGGCGGAGATAGCGGTGCAGAACGCGTCACGATCGCCGGCGAGCCTGTGGGAGTGGATCTACAATCGTTGACCGAAAAGGAGGGGGTCGACGTTCAGCGCTGCGGAGAGGCATTAGCGGTGTTATTTGTATTTGGACGTGCGTGCCAGGGAGGGAGGGACGCGCTCGGGGCTCGAGACTGGACACATTGTAATTAGGCGCGATGCATCGCGCCCTTGGGACGCTCTTGGCGTTGTTCTCTCTCCCCCCTCTCTGTGTGCTCACTCTCGACCCGATCGTGTTCGCCCTCTGTCTCGCTCATTGAGTGCGATGAACACGGTTTACGTATGCAGTGCATTTGCTCGATTGCTTCGGGCTTTATTACCGTTTTGGTCAATGATTATTTTGGACGGGGTCTTTGGTAAAAGTGAATTACTTTGGTATGGTTGAGTGGACAATAAGAAGGAAGAAATGTTACTTGGAAAGAACTGAGTGATTAAGTGGCTTGATTTTTTAACGAATCGAAAGGAATGATTGTGTAATTATGGAGTTCAAAACATGTCCATGATTTTCGGGCACAACTACTCAGTTTTTCTTATTTCATGAAAGTCTTATTGAATACGGGATTGTCGCTGCTTGCATATTCATGTATGTATCCATGTATGAAGATGTTCATCCTGATTATCTGCAAAAGTTAGTACTCAAATAGTCTCGAAATGGGTTAATCGCTTTGTTTTTTTAGTGTTTGTTGGGCAAGTTTTCGAAAATGAAAATTTTAACGTAATAGCATCATAGAACAAGGTCTAATGAAGGGGCCACATCAAGTTTCAGACCAGAATTTGGATGATAACGTATAATGGAGGTGAATTACTGAACTAGAACTAGATTGTCGCATTCGCTGTTTTTGATCTTGATAGTTTCGTAATTAAATCAG
The DNA here is from genome assembly GCA_030522625.1 of Copidosoma aretas. Lineage (NCBI taxonomy): Eukaryota > Metazoa > Arthropoda > Insecta > Hymenoptera > Encyrtidae > Copidosoma > Copidosoma aretas. Next base: position 3,973 of record JAPYYV010007711.1, on the reverse strand, counting down.
ATTTTATTATCAATGGTTTTGTAGCTTTTTTATCATTACGACTGCTCTAAAATTGCTCTAAAATTCAAACACGACTTGTCAGACAATCTAGTGAACGAAATCCCACAGTTTATATGTCGTTTTTTTTTATTATTTTTTTATTTTTGGACGAACCTCCTTATCCAAACTACATCAGCACCAGAATTGAATGACTCAAAGATTCAGTCAGATCTTTACAAATTAATTTGAAGACTTTGGATCTATGTACAGGTGAGAAACTGATGGATTTGGAGATAAAATTTTTCATCATTTCTGCTTAACAAAAAGACTAACTCGACAGACTCACCGAAAAACTCATTCGATCCGTAACTTTTCATGCTCAACGGTTTACACTGTGAAAAATGACCAATCGATGATAATAATAATAATAATAACAACATTAAAAATACTAGCGATAACAATAAATCGCTCAAATATCGATTAGCCCCGAACCCAACCCATTCATCACGCCGGTAAATCTCCGGTCCAGATTCAACAGCCTCCTCCCCCCTTTCGGTGCAATAAATTCAAGGCGCGCGTATCCCGCGAGAGTCCCTAAGCTCGAGACTCGAGTAAGCCCGGCATGCTAGTACAGCCCAAGCAGCAGCAGCAGCAGTTGCATTAACGCAGAGTACATACTTACGCGGATGGAAACGCCCTGCATAAGGCACACGCAAGGAGATTCATTAATTTTGATTAGACCGCGGGCCGTACCCGTGCATACGCGCGCGTTTCTGAGAGCAAATCACCGACGTTAACGGCTCGCGGGGCCTGTATGATCTAGCGCCGGTGACACGCCCGAGGCGCTGCCTCTGTCATTGCTCCTGTTTACGTTTGCAGGAGGTGTTCCGGGGAGAGCGGCAGGTGAATGAGTACGTTGATGGTCACTTGCTCGTGGACGTGGGAATATCACGTTCTGTTGATCCCCAGTTGGACTGGAAATGACAATTTGTAGCTTTGGAGTGTGAAATGGAGTTTTAAAATTTAATTCAGGGTCTTTGCGTCTTGCGTTGTTGCCTTTGTATTTCAGATTGCTTCAGCTTCATTGTTGTTTGTCGGTGTTTCGATGGATATACGGGTGTTGATTTGGATCAATTTATTAAAATTAATAATAGGTGCATTGTATTCTGAAAGCCAGCGATGGCTTCTTCATAGACTTCCGGTGTACTTATGCCATGTTACATATATTGTCAGTGTGTTTTATCAGTTCAGAGGATGCTTCTTGCCAAACTGTAAGGTATCTATTTTTCCAAGGATAAATTTAAGAGATTAAGTACTGAATTGTTGAAATAGATATCTGTCTTATCAGTGAAGTGTAGTTTTTGAGGAATACTGCTATAGTTTGAGTGGATATCGCATAATACACACATACAGAGGCACTTGGTAAAAACTTAATGAACATTTGAATATTACATCTCTTGAACGTAATGATTAAATCCATTTCTGAATCAAACGATTTGTAAGTTATTCGTTTTGTCATAAAAAATTGTATTGTAAATTTGAAAAAATTTCATTTTCCTCATGACTATCTCAATATTCAATGTCAACACGAGAAAAACAAGTTGTGAGATCTATGGATTAGCATCATGTGTAATAATCTTTCATAACAAGAGAACTTAAAAAACCATAATTTATCGCTGAATCAGATTTCTGTTCTCAGATTTATTGAGTATTGCATCTCGTGAAAAGTACCTACGGAGATTGAATCTTATTCGGATGATACTCCGCTGAAAATCCTTCCTCACAATTACAACGCAAAAAAATAGTATTCCGAAGCACATCCCACATCGAAGGTCCCCGACGCAATATACGCAGCCCGAAATATCATTTAAATAAGAGACCATAAATAAAACGAATCTCTAAATTGGACGCGCCGCTCCTTCGCCGCGAAAAAAAACCTCGGCTCTCCCCCTCCGATTTCCATTTATCTTCCATAACTTTCCACCTCTCGGATATTTAGCATCTCACCACACACGCCCTCCACCTTCGTCCTCGCATGATCTCTTCCCTCCCGTCTTTAAGAACCCAAGCCTACTCTCACCCCACACATCCTCCACACGCACGGCGCCCCAGTCTCGAAGCAACATCGAACGGCGAGCCGTCCAGCCCAGGATCTCGGGCCGAGATCTTTACTGCCGAATATCCATTACCTTGACCCATCAGATCGAACGAGCCGATCTTCGCTCTCCGGTCTCCCGAGCGAACGGTGGCGAGGGGGGGGGGGGGGGGGGGGGGAAGCGTTTTTCGTTTAGCGGTTTTTCTCGGGCGACTCGCGTTTATGACTTTCGCCTGTATATATATAAATGTGCGCGTGCCGTCTCTCGCGAAGAAAAAGGGTGTTCGGGAGTTTCGTGGGGCGTTATGGCTCCCGGGGAGGAGTGATAATTTTGATTATTTTTACGGCGCGGGTGTTCTCGTCACGGTAAAGTGTAAGGGGTGACGCTCGCTGCGTTGAGGAGGGATGGATGATACAAGGTCATTCTGAATCTCGTTGAGACTCTCGGATTTCTTTTTTTCGGTTGGGATTGGATGTAGATCTGAACGAGACTTGTTTCCGCGTGTTCAAAGTATGAAACAGTGAAAAACTGCGATCTCACAGTTATGAGCATGGAAGTAGATAAAATAGTAAAAATATTTGACTTGAAATCAGTTGGATTTATGGTGAAACTTTTTTTAATGATAACTCGGTAAAAATGTTAAATATTTCATAATGCCTGATACAGAACCCATGTACTCATGCATAATTTCATAAGGTTGAATGATATCGCATGAAATCATAGTAACTAGAAAAATAATTCTTGGTGTGCAACTCAATTATTCAGTATCATGAAAAACAACTGTAATAGTAATAAATAAGTTACAACTTACATTTCGAATAAACTTTATAAAAGTGGTGAGAAACTAGCATGTACTATACAAAAATGACCCTTATTTACGTACTGGATTGAGGTCCTCATCAAGCACTAAAATTCAATTATTCATAACAATTATATTATGATGTATGTAGGGTGCATGATAAAATATAACGCACCAACTTACAAAATGTCGTCAGCATTTGATTAATAGAATACCATCACTTGCAACTGTCTCAACTGATAGTGATATACATCCGGCCCGCTTTAATATTTTATTAACATAACTGAGACAACGAAGATACGTGTATAAACAGACATGCGCTATTGATATTCAGAAGGCGTGACTCTGAAACGAATCTGAAACGATATTCAATGATATGAATTCAGATTGTGTACTAATTTAGAAAATTAAAATTCATTCGCTAGCAAATTTTCACTTGCTAGAAAGTATAATATTTGTACGTTGTACCCTCGGTTTTACCCAATTGTATAATACTCTATAAATTTGAAGTAATCGTTTTTTCACTATCTCAAATTTAGAACTTACGTTTCAAATAAATTCCATCGACAATCATTTTGAAGCACACTGAACAAACGATTCGGTCAACTCGAGCAAAAATTTAGTTCTGAAATTCGCAACCAAATTCATACAGTATTCGTTTCCGTGAATGTCATTCTTAGTAAATATAACCAACAATTTGGTTATGGCTTTCGAGTAAATAGTTAGCGTGACAATTCAACTGCTGAACCATTTTTCTTGGTTCCGTCGACTAAACTTTTTTTTTCCGCGTGTTAAATCCACAAAGAAATATCCCCCTTCTTCGGTGCCTTTCATCAACACGCCCCAAGTGTAAAAGGCTCGAAGAACCAACCCAAGACAACCTCTCGTTCCACGACCCCTGTGCACCGCGACGTACAACTCAAACTAATCCCGGCCTCCTGTACGAGCGCGATTTTAACAAGGCGAGGAAAAAAACCGATAACTGTAATTATTTTGCGCAACGACCTGCCTTTTACATGGACACTCTTACACGGCCAAGGCGGTGCGCTCATCGGGTCCCCATTTCCCGGTAAGGAAGACCATAGCGGCGTGAAATCTC
>JAPYYV010007710.1:0-15599 GCA_030522625.1 Copidosoma aretas | reverse complement strand
GTTTTTTTTGTGTGGGGGGGTTTTTTTTTTTTTTTCTCAATCCATAATAGCGTCGGATTAAACTTGATGTTTCGTCGGCGCTTGAGTGTAACTTGATTCTTCTCGATCTGCCGTCAACCATTATTCACCATGAAATTTAATAATAACACAAATCGTTGTGAATACTTTTTTTCAATCTTACACTGCTCTGCATATGATTTCCGAAACATCTATGCCAATGCTGTTATACACATAATAATATCATGTAAACATGATTTCAAAAAAAAGCTTACAATTTGTAGTCAAAGTATGATATTTTTAATGAAATTTTTTTTTCTTCAAAAAATCGCAAACATTTTTTTCAAATGACATTTTCAAACGATTAAAGAACCCCGAAAAATAAATGGCTCATTTGAATGTTACCTCTTTAAGCTTATCGGCTCGTTATTGTTCATCAACAGTATTGTATTTAACGCGACACGCAGCAAGTCGGTATGAACGAGCATTTTGGATCCCAAAGCGTAAGTTGTTTGAAGCAGCTTCAAGCATCACCAGCTGTGTAATTTTTTATTTTTTTATCGTCTGCTATCACAAAGAAGAAGACAATTGGACAACGATAGTGCGCGCAGCGCGTCACAAACTCACAAACGACACCTGTCACAATAGTCGAACGACTCGCCTGGAGGATAAAGCAGTGCATCAGATAGTACGTATAGCAGCGCGCGATACTCGACTAGCGTGTAACGATAAGGAATCACTGTAATGAGCTTACCAGGGCCGTGCCAACTGTCCGAAGCACCCGTTGTGGGCCAGTTTGGAATTTCTACGGACGCATGATGCAGTCCAGAAAGGGTTATCGGGAAGCAAGATGTGAACTCGACACCATACATCATCTATACACGTGATGAATAATTTTTTGACTAAAGTAAACTATGAGTGGATACCTTCTAGTATTCAATATATATTTTTTCAATAGTCCCCGGCCGGCGTAGTTCAATCGGTTAAGTATGGGGATCGTGTACTTAAATGTCACATGCGTTCGAGGCAAACGACTTAAACAAAATTGAGCATCATCAACGCCCGCTGTAATTACTGATATCAACATGGAAGATGTTGTAGGTATAAATTTTCTCGGATCTCGAGACTCATTTTTTGCCTACTCATATTTTTTTCAACTTTCTTCGGTCCCATTTCAACACTTGCACTCTGCAATCATTATCAGATATAGCTTTTTACTTGTACTGTAGAGTATAAAGACCAAATATATGAACATGTAGAGAAATTAATAACCTTTCATACTGATCATCTTAATTTAACAATGTTGAAAAAATTTCGATTTTCTTCCTTATACCCGGAATATGAATACACAAGTCATTCAAGCGTATATCAATTTTCGTATCGAACAAGTTCAATTTTTAAATACCCGCACTCAAATCGATTTTTTGTGCTAAACTCATGAAATATTCATGACATATTTACATGCTTATCTAAATATATATACGTACTGTTGAGAGAGAGAGAGATATTTTGAAAAACAATTTCGAAACCTCAAGTAGCTGTACCGTCAATTATTCTATACCAAATTTAGCCCGTCACGCACCGCGCGTCCAAAGCTATCCGGAAAAATCACTCCCCGCGTACAGTCCCAGTACGGCCCTGGTAGCATTTTCGAGCTGCCGGGAGTCCACGATTCCAATCGTACGTGTCGCTCTCGGTGTGTCATCGCTCGTCGTGATACTAACTCGTGATGTGAAAATTAGTGCAGCGCTAGGCTCGGCGCGCGAGTACCGAGAGCAGCTTCTGGTATATAACCTCCGCTTCCAGGGCGGAGATTGTTTAGTTTCAGCAGCTGCTAAGTGTATATATTAAATTGAGCGTCGAGGAAAGACCTTGGAGCGCGGCACTTTTCGTTCCGCGTCGCCGCGCGATAGATGGATCACCGCGTCTGCTTTTCACATATGGATCATGTAACAATGTCGCTAACAACACGTAGCCTGATGACACTGAACTTGGTATGGTTTCAAACTTTTTTGCTCCCTTCTGTACTGATAAAAGCCGCACTTGAATTTATCGTGAATCGAATATAGTACTCAATTTCATCGTCAAATTGCGCAATGTTCGACGTTGTAAAATAGAACGAGAGTTTTTGTTTGTAACGATGTACATTTTTTATTGCTGCACGATCGCAGTAGGTTATGTAAAAGTGTTTTCTTTTTTTTCACATACCGTACGAATAGTTTGACATTGACAAAGCAGAGAGATACTGAAGATTAACATTCCTACTCGCCGGATGAAAAGTACTCTGTGGATTAGAAATGGTTTTCTTGTTTTCTCTCTCTTCCGCGCACTAAAACCTGCGCTGTTGACTCGGTCAACAAGTCGAGCAGACCTTGAAAGCTTTTCACGAACAGTGTGTTCTCTTGCATCACGCGTCGTTTGTATTATTTCTCTCCCAGCTGCAACATCTCTAATATGACTCCGTACCTTTATTCGTGCACTTCAAAACTGACCCCGAAACACTCTTCATTGAAAAAAAGTCTTTCGAAGCACCCGCGCACGCTTATCGCGCGCAACGCGTCTAAGACGTACAAAACGGCCGAGATAGTTCCATACGCACGACATTGATAAAGTAATTTCCGACTTATCTGAATCATCTTTCATCACGGAATACCGATCGACTCCGGCATATTTGTACTTCTCGGCGCAAAACTCGACGATTATACCTTGTGCTCTCCAGCCCCGCTTTCAAAGAACACCATTATACCACCCACCACCCCCCCCTAAAAAAAAGTCTCGGAACCCCCTCGAATCGCTCCCTCGTTCCCCCGACGCCCCCGCCCACTTGACCCTGAAGCCCGACCGCGCGTATACTCTATACAGTCATCATGCTCGTAAATTCCGCGCTCCCTTCCCGAAGCACAAAGTCGGCACTGTGCGCCTATATTAGGTCGCATACCTACACTGCACATAAGTACACGCGTGTTTTCACAGCTGCTGGAGTTATTCGCTCGGAACAACACGCTGATGTGCGTATAGTAGTTGGGCGTGGTCTAAAATCGGACGCGCCGCGTGTGTATGTTATGTGTGTGTGTATGTAGGTGTGCAGGTATTTAAAAGAAACGGTGGTGCAAAGTTTACAGGCGGGAATAAGCTCGCCTCGGTCCTTTGAAAAAGCTCTTCGGGGGGAGAGTTGTTTTCGGCGCGTGATCTATGGGCCCCCGGACGCTTTTCTCGGTTATTTTGCAACGCGGGAAGGGGGTTTGATCTTTGGGAGCGATTTGCCGGTGATGTTTGTTTTACATCGAGCTCTTTCCGGGGGGGGGATCGGGTTATTTTTGCTTTTTGCGGTGTCGGGAGTTTCTGATGTTTTCGTGATGCGCTTTTTTTACGCGGTGGACTCGAAAACATCAATGAATGGTACACCACAGACCGATGAATCAGAAATTTGCCAATCTGATGCACAAAAATCATCAGTACCACGAATTACTACATACATTTGATTATTCTACTAATCTTGCTCCGAAAAGTGATTCAATCGTTCACTGGCGGAGAAAGACAACGAGTATCGGTTTTGGGTAGCGTACTTTATCATTGTGCATTTTCAGCTGCCCTCATCAGAATTGTGTGTACTACATCCAATGTTTTTTTTTTTCTTCATCGATCAAACACGCACTGAAATTTAAGATGACGTTTTTTCTAGTATTCAATATACAGTATGATGTATCTGTTGATATCAGCTGAGACTGAAGTAACGTCATGCAATAATCATACAACAATAAAGTACCCTAAAAACCAATAATTTTCTCAATGTCCTTCCGTGCTACTGGATGATAGTATCAACAACACCGGGACAGAAAAATAAAACTGAGAAAGCAGAGCGTTGGTGGTGTGAAAAAGCCTCCGCAGACGAACTATCGGAGAACATTATAAAGTTTCGCGAAACATCAGTCGTCGTTGCCTTCGCCTTCGCGTTATTATTAGCGCGCCCCTCCTCTTTCTCGTCGCCCTCTCTCACCTCGTCTCGAAATTATTAATAACACTCCGCCGGGACGGGCGCCGCCGGCAGCTGCCCGCGGAAATGAGAAAATCTCTGTAGGCTAATGCGCGCGGCCGAAAATTCGGTGTGCTATGTACGTAGGTACGGGAGAGGGAGGAGAACAGGGACGACCGGCGCGCGACTTCCGCAAAGCGACGCGCCGGCTGGGTGTGGTATATCGATTCGTTGCGGCGCGAGACTCGGCGCTAACACATTTTTCCGTCCTCTGTATAGGTGTTCAGGTATGTTCAGACTGGGGCACAACTTTTTTTTAGATTTATGAAAGCTTCGAAATCAACGATTTTTTTCTGAAAATTCGGTACACTGTTGTTGGTCATTGCCACTTATAATATCGTAGCGAGAGACTGTTTTTTTCAGCGCAAAAGTGAGGTGTGCAAATGTTTAGCGGCTACTGTTGGTTTGAAAGTACACGCGAACGAAATATTTCAATATATCTACTTTGACGCGTTTTTCACCCTTAAATTATCTTCTCTTTCAAAATGTAATGCGCTATTTCGCCAAGATCTTTGTTACACGAGTAAAATGGAGCAAATGTTTTGCAATCCAAACGATGCGATGTATTTTTTTCATGAAAAAATGATATCCCAAAGTATTAAAAAAAGTAACGATGCCTATCTCTTACGCATGGGTACAGTGGACTGTATGTCTGTATGTGTATAATAACCTGCGATTGGGGGGGGGGGAGGGATTCATATAATAGTTTCCGCGATTTGTCGAGCGTGTGCACATTTCTCCTGCCATTCCAGCGCTCGGCTGTCCCGGGGATATCGGAAACATTATTCAGATGTACGGAAGGAAATCGCGTGGTGCGACTATTTTTTTTTTTTTTTTCGCATGCGCGTTACATACGTATTTGCATGAAACCTACAGCGGAGAAACGGGTGGGCAGATATTGAATCCGAAAAAGATATTTATTCTCTTTCCCCCTCTGTATTATACGTTTTTTTATGCTAGCATATAACTACTCGAACAAATGTCATGTATCGCATGCAGTTCGTACATAAAATTTTGACTGCGAACTCGATCAATTTCATGTACCTAAAAGCTTTAATAGTTATACTGTGTATTATAATACCCATGTGCTGTTTTGCAAATTTTACGTTTTTTATTTTTTCGTGACAAATAATCATTGCTCCCCCGTTGGTTCAACAGCCACCGGAGAACGAGCTGCAGAAGGTGGGCGAGCGCACGCCGTCCGAGCACGAGCTGAGGGTCCAGCGATCGCTCCAGCGACTGAACGTCCCGGACTGGTACAAGAATTCACCGGCGGCCCGCGACGGCGGCGGCTTCCGGCTCAAGAGGCACTCGGACGCTTCGCAGCACGGCGGCTGGCGGGCCCTCGGCTCCAAGACCACGTCACTGTCCTCGCTCTCCTCGTCTTCCAATCGGCAGCCGACCGCAGGTAACTTTGTTTAATTTTGCTGCGCGTTGGCGGAAACGGACGCGTGACAAATGAGAAGCGGTGCTTGGAGAAATGAAAAATAAAGCACGTTGACCCGATCTGAACGGTGATGACGATGGGTCGAGGAAACGATGCGCCATCTCAGACGTTTGGTTTTGTTTTTAAAATTATTTACATCAGCGTCACCACTGTTGTTGTGTTCAAGATAGGAAAACAATTTAAAAGACACAAATATTCCATAAATTATTTAATAATAGCCATTACGTTGACTCCATTGAGTTCCTGATCTCATTGCCCAACGCGAGCATTATTTACTGAGAAACCTCTTTTTTTTTCCTGATGACCCTGCTTCGATCACCCAAGTTTCAACCAACGATACGACTGTACTATCACGAGAATTCGCACGAAAGTCCGTACTCCCGGCAATGCTTCAAGAAAATCCCTGACTTATCTTATTTTTTTTTTCCAATTAAACAACAAACAACAACGACGAGCAAAAATTCCGACATCCCATCCATCGTCATAATCATTCCCCGAAACGTCAAGAAAAACAGCATCACTCTCCACTCCGTCCGTCAATTAACCCGCGCCAAAGGGTCCCTCGGCTCGAAGAATACTTTCCAATTAAAAAAACACGCCCATTTCCGCCACCGCCGCGTCCGCACGACGATTCCCCGCTACGGTAGCAGCGTCTCCCGTTGCCGATCCCAGAGACTGTATACATACGTGTACTTATACTCCTGATGACGTCCGCGGGAGCCCTTTTGCTCGCCGCTAAAAATAACCGCGCGAGCCGATTCCGTCGAATCAGCGGCGGAGACGAGCGCGCGAGCCGATATTACCCGGCTCGGCAAAAGTAAATTATATACAGAGGGAAGCGTGAAATTATTACACATGACGTGTTGCGTGATTGCATCCCTCGAGCCGTGGGTTTCAATCGTATGAGCTCTCGGGACGAGCAAGAGTGTAAAAAAGTTGACGCTGGAAAGTGTGATTTCGTAAAACTGGTTATAGGCTTTTTCAAAGTGTAAATCACAATTTTTTTCTTTGTTTTTAAACAAACTGTCTTTTTTTTAGATTATGATTTAAAAAACAAATTTTCGCCCTTTTCTATTCACCCTCGCATTTTCGTGTGAAGAAATAAAGACGGTGTTTTTTTTTTTAAGTTTGCAAATCTTTTACCGAAAAACTGTAACAAAAACATTTAACAGAAAGATCTAAAATTAGACTGACGATGTAAAAAAAAAAAAAAAAAAAAACATTTGTTCGTCCTCTATCGCAAATCACACTTTCGGCGTTCCGGTGTGCTCGTGTATTTCGTCAACACCCCTATACGCACAGCTCCACCATTATTCTTTTTCATCCCCGCTCCGATACACAAAAGCGTTCGATAACGCGCTCCGTCCTCCCGCGCTATCATCCAAACCGCTGATGTCGATGCGACGAGATCGATCGTCGACGATACGACCCAGCGCCCCCGGTTGACCCGGAAACTTGTGCCCATTGGATACAGTGGTAAAATAAGAACTAGAACCCCCGCGATCGCGCTCGCGAAAATGCAAATACGACGACGATGCCAGGTATGCTAGTCTCATGGAACCGCCGCATCAGAGAACACCGCCCCGTCTACTCGTCACCCCGGCGCGATCGGGGGTCACCTGCCGCGAGCGTCAGTTCCGCGACTACAGTCGTCATCATCATCATCCACAACACCCCGAACGATGCAGGATGATGAAAAAAAACCTCTGCCGCAGGTACCCTCCTGAGCCCGAGCCCGACGCCGCCCGTCTTCTCGAGATGGAGCACGAGCCTGCTCAACAGCGCCGGCAGCTCGCCCGCGAGCTCCGCCCGTTCGTCCTTCAATCTCCGACAGCCGTACCTCGGCTGGCGGTCCCAGGAGCGGCTCGCCAACCCGCGAACCCCGGCCGAGCGACTGGCCCAGGGTATGCTGCCGCAACTGCAGAGCGCCAGCAACAAGGTGAGCTGCCTTTTTTTCTTATGCACCCCCTTGGATTGATTTTGGTGTGTGTATTTTGAAAAACCGAGTACGTCGCGAGTATCGCTTTGCTCCGCGGAATAATAACATTTTTTCCTTTCCTTTTTCCACGCGCGAACGAAAACAGACGACAATAGAGCTAACGCGACTATGCATACCGATAAAATATCGAGACGAACCCTTTCTGCCGGCGTTTCGTCATTCTTCGTTACGCGAGCAACTTCGGCGCGCTCTGTGTATACTTACCTCCGTCAGTTTTTGCGTCGACGCGCCCGATATCTTCAAACGATCTCTCTGGCGGACCTGCGGTGAATTTTCACAACATTGGCGCGTCATTCTTGTATTTAGTCGTGTATCGTATACTCTCACGGCACGCTGCCGCGACGACGATTCTTTCAAAGAGGTATTGCTCATTGTTCGCAAGGATACGAGTAACGGCGAAAAGCGTCCGTCCGGCGAGCGCGCACCAATTTTTTTTTTTTCCTCCGCCGATCATCCAGCACGGGGAACACGAAGGAAAGAGGAGGAGGAGGCCGAGCCGAGAGGGACCGCCCGCGCGCCCCGCCTTTGTCCGATGCGAGCCTCTCGCTTCTCATTTTTGACGCATGCACGCGCAGACTGCTGCTATTACTACCACCCGCACGGCCGCTACTGCCCCAGCGACTCGCGGTTATAATTAGCGCGCCGGAGCCGCACGGGCCGGGGTACACGTCGGCGTATGCACGCGTTATTTTCGCGGAGCCTAATCGTTCTCGGAGCTTTTTTTTTTTTCTCAAGCCCGGCTCTTTTGAATTTTATTTTTTTTTCCTTGGCGAGCGTATACAGGTCGGGCTTCACGATCCGCGAATCGCAGAGATCCTATATTCATCGCTCCCACGAACGTACACGACGCCGCGCATTCTGCGTCGTTTAATTTCACCGTTGTACCGCGTTTATTTTTTGTACCTCCTCGACCGTCGTCACTCTATAAGCCTTATGATGATGATGATATATTTTTGAAACAAATTGTCCCCTTTCCCTCCCGGCGCATGTGCCGAAGGGGAGGCCTATGCTGTAGCGTCGTCTTATGATAAGACTCTTATCACCTGCTGTATACAATACGAGCATGATGCTCGCGCGCTTATAATTGCCGCTGAGAGAGTGCTAAGCATCGCTTATTATACGTTTTAACTACAATGTGCGTGTGCAGTCTTTCAGCTGGATGTTCATCGGCCGGTAGTATCGAATCATCTTTCTTGGCTTTTGATTTCTTTTCTGCTCGTTGTCGGATAAAAAGTATAGAGGCGTAACGTACGGAAAGAGTTGTCGATGCGCGCATTCTTTTTCGTGATGATGATAATAATAATAATAATCGCACGAGTGGGTTGCGCGCGGGCGCACGTGTGCAGCGGCATTGAACAGCGGGTCTTGAATTTTGTAGTAGTACAGTAGTGCGGCGTCGAAAAATTTCGAGCGAACGAGATTCACGGAGAATCAAAGCGTACACGCGGGATTTGAGAGTTGTCGAATGTGTAATGTGACTGTATGACGTTTGAGTGTCGAAGATGAAGACTAGCTGTTAAATTTGATACCGGAATGAAAATTTAATTCTCGTACAGATGACTGTCTCGTCGATGAATAAATTACGAGAACAGAGGATTAATTTATAATTTTTACAGTATACCAATGATCAAAAATTCATCAATTTCCCCTTCCATTCCCTTTTCCCGTAAAGCTCTACGATTCGGGCGCCATTTTTTGTGCACAAAATCATTCCAATTAGTCTGTCGATGAATAATGGCTATCCAATACTTTCAGGGTTTGTTGGAGGGCAAAGGGGAGAAAAAGGAAAGTTTCCATTCGGCGTGAAATCGATCAATTTTTGTTCACTGATCCTCGAAATAGTAGTTTTCGTCACAAATGTGCATCTCCCCAGGGCGGTCCCTGGGCCCGAGGGCGCTTGCGAAGCAATAATACCCGCGGGACTATTGGGACCCCCCTGGTCGGATGCACACGAGTGGCGAACGCTGTTTTTCCTACCGAGGGCGTACCAGGGTCGCAAATGTGCCCGAGGTAGGAAAACTACTATTCTTCGATCAGTTACTCGAATGTACTACAATAATGTACATCGCGATCACAAATTTTTGTTCGTCAACCACCAAAATCCCAACACGCAATTCCTTACAAGTACCATCACGTCCATCACCCACCACCCTGCAAACCCCTGTGCCAAAGCGTCTCACCCCTCTCTCTCTCGCTCTCTTCTTCCAGCAGCAGCAGTCGCACTCGCCGCAGCAGTCGCCCCTCCAGCAGCCCCAGTCGGGCCCGGCCGGCAACCATACAACGAACCAGGAGGTCCGGAACTCGATAAAGGAGGTCACCTCGGCCATCGTCCACTACGTACAGAGCGGCCAGGAGGTCACGGGCGGCGGACGGCTCTCGCCGAGACACGACTGGGACGACGCGCGCTCGAGGTCGATCAGTCCCCGAGGTGAGCAGCTTCGCCACTAGCTCCTCCTCCCTCCCCTCGTCCGCGTGGGGCGGGCCCTCTGGGATGGTACGGACCAATCGACCGACCAACCGACCGCCACAGCCACCGAATCTTCTTCTTCTACTTTTCACGCAGACTCTTTTGTCTTCCATCCGCGTCATCCGTCATTCTTATTTCTCTCGGTATCTCTCTCTCTCTCTCTCCAGTGTATAGCCGTTCCTCCCTCCCTCCTTCCCTCCCCTTTTCAAGATGGATCAAACATACAGACACATCGCTCCGAATCCGCAACAACGAACGAAAAGAAAAAGAAATCGCCTATCCCCGGATCATGATTACCCGTAGTGTGCGACATACTTCGCTATAGATGATAGTTCGACAGCTCGATCTCACAAACACGCACACATGTACGAAGAGAGATCATCAAATCCCGTCCTCCGCGCCATACGCACATATTATATAGAAACACATCAGCGACGGCAGTAGTCCATGCGTCAAACGTACATGAAAGTTCCGTGTGCGGCTTTGTACCTATGCATGCATACATAAAAATATAAATTACATCGATGAGGAATCAGACAGACACGAATGGAAAACTGCACGTGTGTGCAGTGCGTGAGCGCATTATTCAGTAGGTTGATTGTTCGCCCTGACGAGCGATGAAAAGCAATCTTAGTCGAATCCCACCGCCCAGCAACCAACCAACCGTCACGACCGCCACGAAATTCAACCATCGTCACTATTTTACTCCGCGACCAAGGTAATTTTATTTCAATTTTTCGTTATTTTTATCATCATTATTGTTTTTATTATTATTATTATTATTATTATTTCATAAGTTCACGTGGATTTCTTTGTTCATGTCTACCTATGGATTTCAAGTTTTTGGTGCTCTCCACTTTTTTTTGTGACGCGATACCTACAATGTGTTTGTTTTTTGTTTGAATTCCTAACATATACGAATTGCTTCGCAGATTATCTCTCCCAGTCTCTATAGGTATGATTCCGATAGTACTGCAGAAAACATTCGGAAAAAAACTTGAAATTCAAAGGTAGTGTTATTAACCGATCGTGTACTAACTTTCACTTTAACTAACCAATTTTTCAGTAACAAATGTAAAATAACATTTTCGTTTAGCTTAACAAACGTTTTAACAATTATTCGGTTACTTTTCTCCTTCTTCGCTGTACTAACGCGACGGTAACCCCCATCAGCATTGACTCGTATACATACTTTTACCCACGAACGAATATCCAGTAAAACACTTTATATTCTGAGAAGAAAAAAGAAAACACGTAGGGTGCATATTATACTTTAATCCGGCACACAGTATACAAAGTGGACAGATTGAAAAAAAACAGACACGACCCCAGCTATCAGCACCGGCACGCGCCTCCGATGAATTTACGATGATAAAAGAGACCACACCGGCCGTCCGATCGAAAGGCCCGATACCGTCGATCTTGGTTACAATAATGTACACGCTCTTGACTTTTCGACGCACACTTTTTCTCTTTTTCTTTTTTTTTTTTTTTTTTTTCCTCGACAAATTTCAAAAGCTTCGTAGGTATACGATTTCACGAATAGATTGAAAAAATTTGTTTTCATGCTGCTGCATTTTTCACTCCATCGTACGTAAATAACGTATAGTGAGCAGTTTATTTTGTAATGCTTTTCCTGAATATTCAAAGCTATGCATACAGTATAAATACAAACAGTATTAAGGGCAATATTTTTTATACAAATGCGTATTTTTTCATAAAATATAGTTAATGTTGATGTATTTTTGTAAATATGTATATCTTTATACGAGTCGTTGAAAGTAATAAGCATATTTGATCGGAAACGTGCGAAGGTAAGGCAAGATAATATATATTTTAAAGCTACCGTAATTGGATGTTTATACAATTATGTACGCACACACTCCTGTACAAAAATTTCACACAAACACCACATGTATATTCAAAATGACAAGTATTATATATAATCATGTACAGTCTCACGTAGATGATTATTTTTTTTTTCCACTCACGTAGATGCAAACGTTGCTCACGCTCTTTCAATTTCAAGTCACATATTACCAATGGAAAAATATTCCTTACGACTCTCCTCCTCGCGATCGACCAAGTCCGCCTCCGGACGATGCAAACGTCAAAACGAGCGCCCCTTTCTATACTTAAGAACAAAAAAAAGGTCGTAATGGCAAAGAGCAAGCACCGCATCGGGCAATCGTAATCGGTGTACGGAGAAAAACGCCAGTGCGCTCTCGCGGCAGCGAAGAGCCGACCTTGGCCCTGTTCTCTTCCCTCCCTCGTACATCGCGAAAGAGCCCCTGCGGCCATACACGTGTCTACGACCACAACGCGTGCTTGCGCGAGAATAAAAAAAAAATACCCCGAAATTGTAAAACGCAGAGTGACGCACACCGGGGAGAAAGAATAACGATGAAAAGCCGGGCGATTATATATATAATAACTACGATTGTGGATTGTCGTCATCGGGGGGAACTGCAAATAGGCCGTCCTGAAATTCCTGCACTAGCGGTCCGGAATCGGAGGCCGGGGGATGCTGTTTTTCATCTTCGTCGAGCTTTTCAGCCTCCCGCGCGTTTCACGCCCCTCTTGGCTCTCCATTGTTCGCGGCTCTTTCGGTCCGATTCGGGGGTCGAGATTCGTGCCGATCGCCCGGGCAGTGATAACTTTTACCTTTAATCTTTATTCTCGTTAGTTCGGATGGTTTTTTTTTTCGCCTTTGTGTACTACGTACAGTACAACAGTATCGTAAATCGAGCTTCGGCCGGTGTTTCGAGAAATCCGTGAACAACGGCTGATTGTCTTTGTTCTTCGGACACGGACGACAAGCGCCGAGAAAAGAGATGTGCATGCGAAAGAGTCCCGAAATAAACCAATTTTCAGCAATTTTCTCGGTCCGGGCTGATTTATCCGATTTACCGGCGCCCTCGGAGTTAACTGAATAATTTCGAGGTTTTTTTTTCCCCCTCTCGAATCGATTCCTCCCACCCGACACCTACCGTTTAATCCGACCGTCCGATGCGATTGCGTCACGACGACTCGATCGGAGATTTTTTTTTCTATTTTCCTCGCGCTTTCATCGGCCTTGCCCCGGCCGCTGCCCTTTTTTTTTTTTTTTTTTTTTCTCTTTCCTCATCCTTGGAGCGAAATAACGTTTTCATCTTTCCTCGATCTACTGCGACTTCGCTGGCTATTTATTTCGTTGTTGGAGTCTCGCGATCGAAGACATTTCGATTACGTATTTACCAGATTTTTATCGGAGCGACTTGAACTTGAAGGACGCGAGTGACGAGCATAAATGTATAGTTATGATAGATGTGTTTTTTGTTAACTTTTTTTTTGTCCTAGAAGCCATGTACATATTATATGCTATATTTATGCAAACAGATGTGTCTCCATGTATTATCGATATTGCAATAAATGTACAAATATACATATTGAACACCGTACGGCAAGGGAATGCTGACACTAAAAGAGCAACGATAGGTATTACACGACTGAGATGAAAACAACTGTGTGCTGAACTCCACACGAGTGCAAAAAAACAAAGCTTCTCCTTAATTATATACACACAGTGCAACAAAAACTCTGCCCCACGATCGAACCACAATATTTACACACAAAAAACAGCAGTCATTGCACCTAAAAGGACGCCTACGTCTCCCACCGATCTAACAAAACACCCTCCAGCTTTGTATATATACTACACGCATCCGTACTCTTCTTCTCTGTCTTCACTCGTCGACCTAGCGATACGGACGAAAAAAAAGAAAACGCACCACGTAGCTGCTCGTACTCTCTATCCATTTAGACGACGTTATGTGCACCGTTCTCTTCTTCGTTTATAATGTAGCCTAATTCTGTCCCTCATCTCCGAAAACCCGTGCAAAATAATGTGCTAGGAAAGTACTAATACCAAATCCCTCCCTCCGCTCTTCGGTCCGTTTTTTGCTTTTTCTTTTCTGTAACAAACTAATCAAATGGAGCCGCTGGCGACATCCGTGTACAACTGAAGTATACAGCTTTTTCGTCATTGATCAATAACTTGTATACCATGTAACAAGGGGCCAACTAACGATTGTGCTAATGATAACATTTTTTTTAAGTAATACACAAATTCTACCGAGAAACGGAACTCCGATGACGATCGACGTACGCTCGAACGTTCTCTTGTTCGAAACACCTTTGTTCTCCGCGTCCGAGCATACTACCTCGGCCCGGGACCTCGGGTCCCCGATAGGGTGAAAAAAAAAAAAAATACACCCAGCGTAAGACCATCGACCCCCAAAACCGCCAAGGAAAAACGTTCTAAAAGCTGAAAAATCTCTTCTCCGCCCCCCCCCCTCTCTCTCTCTCTCTCTCGCACCACCACGAACCACAAGGGAGTACACGACTGGTCTGGATGGAAAGCTCGTTCGTGGGCGTGCGCCCGGTCGAGTCTCCGCCGGATCCCCCGGCCGGCGTCTCCGCCTCGGCGGGCCCCCCGCTGTCCCCGGGCCGGGCGCCCTCGCGCTCCTCGCTGCACGAGCACTCCGCGGCGACCTCCTCGACCCTCGGGGCCAATCTCACCCTGACGAGTCCCCGCACGGCCCTGGCCGGGGAGACGAGCGAGGACGGCTCGACTCCCGGCGTCTGCGGCCCGGACGGCGGGGGGGGCTTCGCGAGCCTCAGCGGCGGCTCCACGGCCGGTAGCAACGGCAACCTGTTCCTCGAGCTCGGCCAGTCGCCGCGGGCCGATGATCCGGGCCTGCCGCGGGACCACCGCCACCGACAGCGCCGCCACCACCGCAGGCAGCCCGAGCAGCAGCCAGAGTCGGGCAGCGCGGGTGGCGGCGGCAGCCTACAGAGGGCCAGGGAGAGGCGGGAGTCGCCCTCGCCGACTCTGCAGCAGCACCACCAGAGCAGGAACCGACAGAGGGCAGAGCCCGAGCAACACCAGCGTGGTGAGTTGCTGCTCGCCTAGGCTCACTTTCTATACATACACAACTCTCTCTCTCTCTCTCTCTCTTTCTCTGTTTCTCGCGCGCGCGCGCGCGCTACAATATTGTTCTTGTTGTTATCGTTGTTGTTGGTATTGTGTTTTTTATGCAAAAAGAAAGAAAAAAAATACTAGATGCAAGAAAATTGAGATCCGTCGTTATTATTATCATTATTACTATACGCGTGCAACGAGAGATCATGAATTTATATTTTACTGTTGCAATATTATAACATTACACATATATACCATGTAAAACAACGATCAAAACGCGACCGCTCGCCCCGAACAACACCACCCCCCTCCCCCAAAACACACGACAGTCTGTGTCTCTATTATCCCACCCCGCTATCACAAACCCCGTTCCCGACCGGGCGGGGTTGCCAACGATGCGCCCGACCCCCATCCTTCCACCTGATGCCGCCCCCCCCCCCCCCACCTTCACTATATAAAGACGCGTGTCTCCTTCTCAATGTCATTCCAACAAGTGTATACTCGTATAGTATGATATATACATGCGACGCAACTATTTCTGTCTGTACACCTATATGCTCGTCCATCTCTCTCTCTCTCTCTTTTTTCTATCTTGGCATTGTCTTGATATGACGATGATGCACGTAGCCTGGTTCTGTTATGTATACGACCCCCCTTTCTCGACCTCCCCCTACTGCTTTTTTTTTTCTCTTC
>JAPYYV010007709.1:0-13181 GCA_030522625.1 Copidosoma aretas | reverse complement strand
TGTAATATTTATAATTAATATTTAAAATATAAAAAAAATGTATTTAATACTGTTATTTAAAACCAATTAAGATTATAAATGTTGAAATTCTTTGAAATTTCATAAATCATCAAAAATTATTACATTGTTTTCGATGCCCTATTAAATATCAAATAACAAACATAGCTTATTATATTCTACCTGCAATACCTTTTTATTTAATACCAATGTAAATAGGGTAGTAAGAAAAAAAGTATTCCGCCATTTTAAATTTGCCGCCATATTAAATCCAGAACTACGACACATAGCTAATTGTATTGTAATTGTTGTATCCTTTCATTTGATACCCATATTAATAAGGTTTTAAAGAAAAAAATCGTTCGCCATGTTGTTATGGCTGCCATATTGGATTATGCTGACATAATTTAGCTAATTGAAGTTTGAAATTATAATCAGCAGTACATAGAATATATTTTTAGGTGAACTCTGCCTAATAAGAAACCTTATTTTGATTATTATACTCTATTTAGGTTGAGCGCTAGTAATATATATATATATATATATATATATATATGTTACCAACGCCATTTTAGAAACGCCATTTTGAATTTTACAAAAGGCCCAATGGAATTCAAAAGTACACATAAATACCTCATTTTTAAGACCTTGTTCGTTTTTTTATCTTGCGTTAAATTTTGGCCCCAAGGGTGGCACGGTTGACGTGGAACGTCACATATATATATATACACACACACACACACATATATATATAACCTAGACGGCACTAAATGAGGCCTCTGTCACCAATAGATGGTTCTACAACAGTAGTAAAGAGTACTTTAACCGCAATTATAATACCTAAATTATTCTTAAAGTATTCTTTTTGAATATAATTGATTTCATTAAATAAAATTCAAATAAAAAATCCTTTTAAGGTGGAGTAGGTACCTGCAATTATCGTTCGAAACATCAGCTTTCATTTCTCGAATTCATTATCATGGAAAAAAAACTTAGATGTTTGGGCTCGAACCCCAAACACCAAGGGTCTACATGCGACACAAGCACGATTTACCAATCGGTTACAAAGTCTTTACGTATTGTATGCACTATAAGCCTGCATGGCTTACTAATTCTTTAGATAATTTATCGCCCAAATTTTCTATTGTACATTTAATCATACGGTTATTTGAAAAATTGTTATTTAGATATTACAATATTGATTAAATGTTACAATATTTAAACCAGAACAAAGTACATTACGTTAGAAGGTTGAACATAATAAAAATAGTATGTCATCGGACTATATGCTTGATTATATACTAATTTTTTTTTTTTTAATTGCGATAATTGATAAATACAAATAAAAATATATTTTTATATAAAACCATTCCTCCTAAATAATTTTTGCAATTTTCGATTCACTAAATGTTAAAACAGTAAATAGAAAATTTAGAGTATTAACCGTCTTACTTCTAATAGTCTGCCATTTAATATAATATAATTTGTTCTTATTATATTAGTTGACAGAATAAATTGAAGATCTAAATCACAGTTACTGTCATGATATTGTGTTTGAATAACTGATATAGTAAGGGAAGAAATTTATATAATACAAGTACTTTGTGAAGTAGAAGACTAGAACAATTAAATGAAATATAGAATGTTCGCTAAAGTAAGAAATTAAGTTAACAAAAAATCATGAGCAGGCTGATAAGTATGTGGGATATCTAACTTATCACTACTAGGAGCTTTGGCATCATAGCGGTATGTCTTTCACCTTTGGACACGAAGATCATTGGGTCAAAACCCCAAATTTTTATTTTCTTTTTTTTTTTTGTACAATTTTTAGTAGACAAAAATTAAATTATTATTCATAAAGAAACATTTTTACTAAATGATTTTCACATTTTACCGCATGAAATATTATGAAGCTACATTGAACGTTTTTTAGCATTAACCGTCTTGCAGTATACCTGATGGGCTGAAATCTTAGATAATTTGTTTTATGTTTGTGACTACAATAGGTAAAATAGGTTATAAAATACAATCAAAAGGTTTCTTTAAGTACAGTATGACAAGATAAACAAAACAATATCTTTTGCTCCTAAAAAGATTTTCAGATATTTAAATTAATAAAAAATTCTGTAATATAGTTGGTTTTTCTTAAAATTCAAGATCCAAGACAAAATGATGGACTTAACTTTGTTTTTAATTCACAAATAAAGCATTAAAATACGAATTTAAAAAAGGTACTTTGCCGAGCATAATACTAGCACAGTTCATATAATTAAATAATGCGATTAAATTCGGGATACTATGATATAAAAAACTCATGAGAAAGCGAATAAGTATAGGAAGCTTTGAATCAATTGCATTTACGAGCTATAAGAGCGAATGGATATGACAGCTAGTGGATGAAATCGATTAAAAGCTTTATAAACATATTTGCCCTCTCATAAGTTTCTGTTACCTGAGTATCCCTAATTCGATTACATTATTTAATATGTTGATTATTCTTGGCAAAAAACCTATTTTCAAAATTATTTTGCTACTGTATCTGTAAATAAAAAAAAAAGGTTAGTATATCATTTTGACTTGGATTTTGAAAGTGGTAAGAACTTATTGTATAACAGAATTTTTTATTCATTTAAATAAATTAGGATCTTCTTTACGGATAAAAAGTATTAGAATATTTGTTTTTCATACTTTACTTCTAAAAACTTTTTATTTGTATTCTTTAAACTATTCCATCTATTAAAATCACAAACATAAAATAAATTAGCTTGGATTTCAGCTTATCAGGTATACTGCAAGACGGTTAGTGCAAAAAACGTTTAATGTAGCGTTATAATATTTAATGCATTAAGAAAAAAAATGTTATTTCGGGATTTGACCCCACGATTTTCATGTCCAGAGGAAAAAAAAAATAGCCTGCTCATGATTCTGTGTTAACTTACTGCCTTACATTAGTAAACATTCTATCATGCTCTTAATTGTTAAAGTGTTATGCTTGACAGAGTACTAGTATTATATAAATTTCTTTCCTAAATTGATCAGTTATTTAAACAGAATTGAATGACGATAACTGTGATTTAGATCTTTCATTTTAGAATGCTTCATTATTAGAAATAATTTTAAATATTTTTCTAATAGAAAAATCGCCATTTGATTTGTTTCATAATTATTAACGTAGGAATAATTTTTTTTATTGATTTTTCAACCTATTCAGTCTATTTAAATAATAAGAACATACAATATTATAGTAAATGTAAGACCATCAGGTGTACAACGGTCAATAATGTACATTTTTTAATAACTGTTATTACATTTGGTATAAACTCAAATTGCGAAAATTCTATACCAAGAAATCTTGTGTATAAAAAAATACATACATTTGTATTTATCATCATTAAAAAAAAATTGAGAATTCGTGGATTCATCCCAATGATCTTTGTGTCCGAAGAAAAAATATATTCTACCATGCTACGGAAGCTTACAGAGATTATTGGTAAGATGTCCCACACACTTATTAGCCAGCTCATGAAATTATGTTACCTGATTCTTTCAAATAATCTAACATTCTTTCATTTTTTAAGTTATTGAAGTTTTATGCTTAACAAAGTTGCTTTTTTTTAATTTACTCCGGTAATGTATCTGTTGATTGACCAAAAACCGGCCTATCATTATGATTTGAGTTTTAGATATTGAAAAAACTTACTTAACAACAGAATTTTTCATTTCTATAAAAAATGTTGTTTCGAAGAAAATTTACAAAATGGTTTTTTGTGATAGTTATTTACGTACAGTAAATTTGTTATTTGTATCTTTTAACCTATTTGTCAGGTAAAGTATCAAATAAAAAATAGATTAGCGTAGATGTAAGCCCGTCACATACACTGCTGGTTATCGTTAAAATATGTTAAATTAATCATTGTATGTTTTTTATTCCAAGAAATGCGAAAATTGTTGATCAAAATTGTGTCTGCATAAAAAAAAGTTTTAATTAGTATCTACTAAAGGTTGTAATTTAAAAAAAAAATGGACATCAGGTGATCAGACCCCACGATCTTCGTGTGCGGAGGGAAAAGACACACCACTGCGCTAAGAAAGCTTCAGGAATTCACTGATAAAAAATCGCATATATTTATAAACGCACCCATGATTTTTTGTAAACTTATTTTCACTCTCTTACAAAGAGTAAGTCAGATTATTTATTACTTATTAAAAAGATGTCACCTAGTAAAATATTAATTGAAGTGTATAACCAAGCATATAGTCTTATTAAATACTATTTTGATAATGTTCCACCTGCTAATGTTATGTAGTTCGTTCTGCTTTGAATATCATTACATTAAAAAAATATAATAATATCTAAATATCAGTTTTTTAAATAATCGTATGATTAAATTGCCAATAGAAAATTTTGGAAATAAAGTATATAACCGAGTGGTTAAGCGTGCTTGTGTCGCAAGTGGACCCTTGAAGTCCGAGGTTTGAGCCTAACTATATGAGAAATTTTTTTCTGAAATGATAAATTCGAGAAATAAAAGCTGATTGTTCTGGTGATAATTGCAGATACCTCCTTTTACTCAAAATAATTTTATATTTAATTTATGATTTTTAAAAATAATACTTGAAGAATACTTTAAGAATTATTATCGCGGTCAAAGTACGAATTACCAACTGCTATGGAACTATCTATTGGTGACATAGGCCTTATTTAAAAAGATTGTTATATGAATACTTTGGGCACAGTTTCCGAATATTGCAACGAATTATTCGGAGTATTCGAAAAGAATACCTTTGACACTGTGTGTGCCGTCTGGGTAAGATATTCTATAGCAACTTGGCCACCACCTCCGTGCGAGAATAGCGCAATGTAGAAAATCTTATCTGGTCTACTTTTATACTAATACAATTGCAGTTTGTTGATAAACAGAGCCATTTAGAAAATATCATAATAGCAGATCAATATGGTCCAGCTTACCGATAAAGAAGAGTTTTTTATATATTTAACGTGTTAAACTGAAACAAAAATTAGGTTAATATTAATTTACCATGTTTCTGGACACGATTAATATAAATACACTTAAGTTTTTTGTTTTAAAGTGTTTGTGTTGTCCTTAACCTTAAAAAATCTCTAAAAAAGGCGATTTTTGAGAGTTTGTGAGAATTTTTAAGTGATCGTAAGTTGAAAAAAAATAAAATATTAATATTTTTACTCGCGTATAACTAAGATGTAGCGACTTTTTAACAAAGTTTGCTCCAACTGCTTGCAACCTTCAAAAACCCCTGTAAAACTGTTTTTGAGGAGAATATTCCTATGCGTTACCGGAACGTACTTCAAATACATCACCATAGAGCATTTTTGCTCGCTTGATGCGAAAATGACAATTTTTTACTTGAAATTTATTTCGGTCTTTTTTTACCTTTAGAAAATGTTTTAAGAAACATAACATTAAACAGCAGGCCAGCAGGCAATAAAAATTTGGAGCTAGTTTTACATTAATACAATTTTAAGCTAAGCTGACTGCAAGTTGTAGTGCACTTAAGCTTCAATCGTAATACAAAAAAACATTAGATTGGCTTTCACGCATTTCCACGAAGCTCTCATCAATCTTGATCCATTTCAAAAGTTAGCTATTTTTAATCTGCGATGACAGAAGCCAATGTAAAATAAAATTATAAGATTAGAAAATACATAGCGGAATTTCACAAAGTGCGGTTATGAACAAATGTGGGTTATAAAACTACTTTCTTACGGTGAGCTGGTATTTATTGAGTCACTATATTTATCTGCTATGATGATTTTTTTTAAATGGCACCCGTAAAGAAAAATTAAAAATTGTATGGAGAAAAAATATGCTCCGATAAATTGCTTTTGTTGCTCCAATTTATGGAGAGAGGTAGTGGCTGTGTCGACAGACAATGCTCCGTATACATGACTATTACAGCAATTATGACAATAACATAAAAATATTAGATTTCTCTCGTTACATCTAGAAATAAGTCGACAATGAATAATAAAATTCTTGAAAAAAAAGTCAATTAGGTTTAGATAAAACCTTCTTTCGGAGTATTTGATTGGCTTATGCTCATTCAGTAGAGTAATTATAGATAGAGGACGACAGATATAGGGTTGACTGTAGAATCTATATTTAAGTTATTTACTTTTACATTTCAGTATTTTCAAAAATCGTTAACATTTATCTGTAACTATTTTAAAGGATTTTTATTCTATTTGGTAAATGTCGTTTTATCATCTAGCAAAGCTAAAAGTTTCTGTTTCTATGCGTATCTATCGATGCAAAACGTCATATTACCACTATTGATTCTTAGCTTAATAATGAAATTTTAATTCAATTATTTACTAAAGACAACAAATCATTTCGTTTGTAATTAAATTCCCAGAGTGGTTACCTTGTCTCATCCTCTTTGTACTAAAAATCATCAACATTTTAAAAATGAGGCTTTATAATTATGACCATCCAACTTCTTTTACAAATAAATTCATTGGTAAGCGACTCTTTTCTATAAAACGAATCAATAGTTTAGGTAACTTACAAACGACCTCTGACTTAATGGATTTACACATTAGAAAAATTAAATTAAAATACCACTATTTTTTAAGTAAACCTTTTACCGAGAATATTTTCTATGAATGCAGATCATTTTTGAAAAAATTTAAGATAAAATTTATTTCATTAAACAGTCTTGCTGATATCGTGAGTACTAGAAGAAGAAAAAACTTAGTGCGCTTGAGATGTGTAGAGTTGTATACAATTTGTAATGAAATTGCAGCCAGGCAATGTATGTTGATGGGACCGAAAGAAAATAACCTTTTTGTATAAATTTTTTATTTATTTATATTGACCTTTATAAACACATTACAACATAAACTACTACATAAACTTAAGAACAGATGGGATAATACTAAACTTAAACTTATTAATATTATCGATGTCTAAAGGGTATGTATCAGAAAATGCGATCCTGTTCCAAACTCTCCTTAATCTTGCTATTGGTGTAAAAAATGAATGATTATTATGGTAGGTATCAATAATTATTAATGAATTGTGCTTTAAAGTTGTACGGTAAAACTTTCGAATCAAACAGGTCGCACAGATATAAGCAGTTCAAAATTTGATGAACAATTTTATAGACTAAACAACAGTCGTTGAGATCCTGACCAGACTTTACAGAATTGACAATTAAAATTAATGTGACATCAGTATAATCTTGGTTAGGGAGCAACATAGGTTTTTCTATTTTGAACGACATAAATCTCAAAAAGCTATGATTAACTCTTTCTAAGATCATAAAATCATACGTGTTTCTTATTAAAAAACTCAGCACACTATAGGCCTTAGATTTAACTTTAAATAAGTGTTCATTAAAATTAGGCTTACTGTCAAAAGTAATAACTAAAGCATTAACACAATTTACGCTATTTATAACTGTATTGTCGAAATAGTAGTCAAAACATAGCCGGTTTCTATTTCTACAAAAGAGAATAAAATGACATTTATTAATATTTAATGGTAAATTATTAGTTAAAGTCCAGTCATAAAAATAGTTTAAGTCTGCCTGTAATTTAAAAGCATCAAATTGAGACTCAATAGTGCAAAAAACTTTACATCGTCCGCACACACCAAGAAACTTACAAAGTTTAAACACTAATTTATGTCGTTGATAAGCAGTATAAATAATATTGGTTTGATATTGTAGCCATATGGTACACCCAACAAAACATGAATAGGCTAAGAAACTGCATTACTGAAGCAAGCATATTTGATTCTATCAGTGAGATAAGATGCAAGCCAGGCGTTTATATTACCTCTAATGCCGATATTCCAAAGCTTCCTGAGCAGCATGTCATGGCTTACCCTATAAAACGCTTTAAACAAATCGATATAAATTGCGTCCACCTGATAAGAATCATTAAGCAAACGAAGAACTAAGTAAGTGAATGTTAACAGATTTGATGTGGTTGATCTAGATTTAACGAACCCATGCAGCTGCCCAATAATAACAGAATAAAAGAAATCCGAGATCCTTCTGGCAGCTGTAGCGTCAAGAATTTTAAGGACCACACTAATCACTAAAATAAGTCGATAATTTACAATATCCTTCTTGACACCACATTTATGTATTGGTAGTATAAAAGACCACTTCCAGTAGTCATGGCAGACCCCGGAGCTAATAGAGCAAATAAACAACTGACCAAGCGGTTCAGGCAAAAAGGCAAAGCATTCCTTTAACAACGATGAATGAATACCATCATAGCTAGGATGTACGTTATATTTTATCCCCAGTAAAAGCCATTTCAACGTCCCCACCAGTGACGTAAGTATCACTAAGGCAAATAATATCATCAAAATTATAATTGCAGACAATCTGTTTGTTGCAGTATACTGAACCAAAATATTGCGCGGAGGCATTAGCTATAACGTGAGGATCGCTGAGAAAGCTCCCATTGAAAGTCATATTGACAGAATCAAAACTTTTCCTGAGAAACGTATTTAAATATGACCAGACACCTTACTATTCCCAGGCATAGAACTCTTAACACTATTTAGATATAGTAAGATCATGATTTTCTTAAACATAAAGCACGTAACCTTTTAAATTCTGTATAGTTAACATTAGGTCCGGTGAACTTATACCTAGTGGGTGCTTGCATTTTATCGAATAAAATTTGCTTTAGATCGGAATCATACCATCAAGAGAATGTACCATAATATTGACCACCAAAGGCCCATGCAGATCAACACATTTATCCAACACTTCATAGAATTCTAACACATTAACATTCACATCACAGTCAGACAGCAAAGGAGCCCAGTCCATTTCAAACAGATAAGAAGACATCGCTGTATAATCAACCCTATTAAAGTTCTTCTTCCAATGAACATCATCCGATTAAACACACAACTCCATATTTGCCTCAAAACTGCTGTAATATGATGATCGTCATTAATAACTAACTGATCGAAGTCTTTAGCTAGGTTTACAACATTGCAGTTCCTGAATAAAAGGCCTAGAGCGTGATTTTTCAGTGGATAAACCAGGAACAGCTGCAATAAACCGTGCAAGGAGAAAAATTTATTCAACACCAATGCAGCCTCCTACTGCTTGGGAAGAAGATAATTCAAGGCAGCAAAACCAAGGGGATCAGAGCTACACTCAACATTGCACAGATTAAAATCCCCTGAATAGATCAGTTCAGCGTTTGGGTTTAATCTCATGACATTCTTAATGTTGATTAGAGTACTGCTATAAGCAACACTTGGTGAATCCAGAGGGATTTATGACGGACCGAAGATAACTGCATCTGATGTGTTATTCAACCTTACAATAATCTGGTCGAGAATCCTGTCGCAATGGCACAAGGTGGAGTCCAGAAGTGAGAGTACAATAATCAAAACACCACCATCACAAGAAAGACCAGTATGTTGATCGCTTATTTCAGATCTAAACACTCTGTATTCAGCCAGACCAAGCTCAGAGTCAGGGATGCCAGGCTTAGGTCGAATCTCGCTTAGAACAATGATGTCTTACGAATGACTGATATCAGCCACATTCCTTCGAAATAAGCACAGTTTTTTGCAATTCTTTATGCTTTTTACGTTCTGATAGCAAATGAAGAATAATGCCAGCTTGTTGAACCCCTAGGTCTGCCACGACCATTTTTATTTGGAAGTTCTGATCCATCAGCGGACGAGTCTGTCGCAGCTTTGCAGTTACTACCAGAGGTTGCAGCATCAGAGTCCAAAACGCCACCAGCATTCCTTAATTTAGGTGGGACGGAAAGACCATCATCCATTGCTACACCCTGGCTGACCTCCGACTGTTGAATATGAAAGATGGTAGGGGTGTTATTTATACACTTGATGATCTAAGTACCATTGGGGTCATAAGTTTCTAGCTGTTTATTCAAACAATCCAGTTTTCTTCTCTGCCAGTCAGTCAAATCAGCTTTGATATAATAAGGCTTCTGCAGGTGCTTCTTCTTTTTTATCACTGCTAAAGCATTAGTTTGAGCGGAGAATGTAATGAGCAGTGGTAGGATTACTCGCGTCAAATTTGCCAATAAGGCTCACCTTCAAGTCACCCATACCAATATCATGAAGCTTCCTAATTAGTGAAGAAGCAGCACTCCTATCAGCGTTTAACATTGCAGGGGCAGAGTCAAGACCGGACTCTGCTAAGTTAAACAACATTTAAGATCCTGTCATTCAGTTCAGATAAAATATCGTCAAGAGTGGGATGAGACGAAATACTGAAAGTATTAGAAGTTGTATGAAGCATGTCTACTTACCTTACAAACCTTGCAACGAATCTTTAATAATCAAAATGTCATCATCGTGTGTTACTGGGTATATATTATTGTATTATCTTATTCTTCATAGAGTCCATATCCCTCTGAACACACTTAGCCACCTTAGTCTTGGTTTGAGCACTGTATTTAGCATCGGCTTAATCAATAGCTTCTTGCATTTTCTTTTCCAGAGTGATAGTAATCTGGTTGTTTGACTGAGTCTTAGCAGCTTAGATGATGTTCTGCAAGAAGGAATAAGCTCGTGGTTGACCGTCAGCTACACTAATAGCTGCAGAATTCTAAATCCACAAATCAGCATCAAATTACTTGCTTCACAAATAATGTAAGAGATTCATTCATCTCTCTCAGTAATGCTAGCTTCTGTGCACCTGACGCACTTTTCGTAGAAAGAGGAGCAACACTTAATGCAATACAAATACACCAGATCAGAGTCATCGTCGGATTTACAATCTAGATGGCACTCATTTACCTCCATCGTACTAAGTGATAGAGGTTTTAAACACGCTCAACAAATCCACGTGAGCAGCCAGATATTTAGGTTAGGAGTAACCGTGCTTCCCTGTGGATGAGAGTCTCATACATAAACTCAAAGACACTATGATCCTACAGGCACAGAGCTCACGCAGGCTTACACTAACAAAATACACAACAATCGGACAATACTAGCAATCCGGCTAAATAACAAATACAAGAAAACCGTCGGATGGATAAAAGCATGTACTACACAGTCAAATAGCAGACGAATAAATGATCATATAGTAAACTATAACCAGATTTCTGTTGTATCCGCACATCCCGAAAGTTTTTCTCATAGTTTCAATTTTGATAAAGTTAAAATTTTGGACACAGAAAGAGATAGGAAGAAGCGCTTCCTCTTTGAAATATTTTACATTTTAAATACTAAGAATACACTAAACCACAAGGATTATCCTCAAGGCCTCAGCTATGTATATAAATAAACATTCATAAATAGATCGACCAATGAACAACGACCATATATATCTGTATTGACACTGTAGTTATTGTTGCGCCGTTACTCATTTAAATTTTCACAAGTGATAAAGACAGTCACGCTCCTAACTTATTAGCAGCCTGCAAGTTTTTTTAATATTAGGGACTGTTTTAGTTTTGTTAGGAAATGATTTTTATAATGATCATCGAAATCTCGCGCAAGGTCATATTTCCAGCTGTATCTAAGATAGTCACTGGAGGAAGAGTAGATGTGGCGATCCAACTTAATCACCAGGTGGCATAAAATGGGTGTAAGTAGAAGTTTGTCCTCAACTAGCTCTACTAGCACTCATATGCATCATCGTGTACGCACCATTTGCATCTCCTCTTTTTCTTCCAGTAACGCCGTAAGAGGCTGCCGCAGAAAATGTAAACTGAAAGGTAAGAATGAAAGAGATACATACACTGGCTAGAACGTGCTGTTCCGTCCATGGCACTCGACGAGCCTAGCACAGCTCGATCACCACCAGTGTATGGTGTAACTTGAATCTTATGTAATCAAACTAATCATTATTATTAATTGTGCTGTAATAATACAGTACAATAAATAAATCCAACCAACATCATCTGATACATTATTTATTATTCATTGGACTTAAACACTCTCTAAACTAACCTTAATATCTCTAAACATCGAACTTTATTGCAGACATAATTTCAGAACGCATCTCCTTAGTCGTTCTGTACCCGAATAATTTTTTTAATTATTTGGAAAAATTGTAACGCTAGTTAAACTTTTTAGTCATCTTAGGAATTATAGTACTTCCGAGCATATGGTAAATTTTATTAGAAATGTCATAATATTTCAAATGGGATCCAAGTTTCTAAAATAGTTTTGCATTTTGCTTGGCAATATATTACTTTTATTATCTTAATTTATTAGGTATCTTATAACCTTCACTATTTATTTCCTACACTTATCGCTCAACATTGTCGTCTACTCAAATTTCACACAAATATTATGCAAACATACATCCTTATAAATCTTTATTATTCAGTATCAAATAGCAGTCAATTTTGATATCAAAAAGCAAACATTATCATTAGGGTATTTTAAACACGATTAAAAAGTATTTTTAATTATGAATTCTAATGCATGCTATAATAGTGCCTACTATCGTCCATTTAGTTTCATAAGATACAAATTTGCATTTTTAGCTTGGAATTGAATACAGAGGTAATGAATTATTCTTTTTCAGATACTGCAATGGATTTTCAATTCAGTGAAGGTCGTGAATGTGTTAATTGTGGTGCTATTTCTACTCCTTTATGGCGACGAGATGGCACTGGTCATTATCTATGCAATGCTTGTGGACTCTATCACAAAATTAATGGCATGAATCGGCCTCTTATAAAGCCAACGAAACGATTGGTAAGAATAATAATTAAATTTCAAACAAAGATCAATTTTGCTGGTAACCCTGAAGTATACTAAGCCATCTTTACTTGTTTAAACAATATTCAAATTTTTCAATAAGTAGAAGCATTACTCTTATTTCTTAAATTTACTACGGTCCCGTTGCAGGAATAATATATATATATATATATATATATATATATATACATATATATGTATTGCAATGGCGCAAACTGCATGCTAATTTTTGATCATCTTAAAATAAGTCGACTATTTAAATTTGAATAGACAGGCCGCGCGCGCGCATTACTTATACCACGTAACCGCTGGAGCGCGTAGGCAGGAGAAACAAGCAACCCATAAGAGAAAGTATAGAGCGCAGGTATAAAGGCGAGCTGCGGTGCCGAACGAATCAGTCTGCCTTCGGGAGCTCATACCCGCTTATCGCGGAGGTTTGAGTCTACCTCCGGGAGCTCTCACCCGCTTATCGCG
>JAPYYV010007708.1:0-21150 GCA_030522625.1 Copidosoma aretas | reverse complement strand
GTAAAAACCCCATCGGTGCCGATCGCCCGCTGTACAGGCTGTACAGGTGACATCTGCCCCGATGGAATGTTGACAGTGCGATCTCCCGTGAATCCCAACAACTAATCTCGCTCCTATAGGCTCCTGCGCTGTTCGGAACAACGAACATTCCTACTTCTGGGATTTCCGAAGGTGGGAGAGCCTCGATGGAGGATTCATAATTTTTTCCACCTACGACGGTGGGAATGACATCGCTTGTACGCGTACAGGGGATGAGAGAGGCTGCTGTATCGAGGGGTAGGGGTCTCGGGGGGCTCGTCGATTTTCGGGTGCCCTGGTTTTCGGGCTGGGTGATGCTGGAGATACTGTAGGTGTCGTCGTGTGGGTGTGATACCAGGGAAAGGATTAACGCAACGTCGCAAAGTATCTGGTGGATTATTTGTTTCTGCAAAAGTTACACGTGTAAACGTTCATGACGTTTTTTAACCGTCACAATTCCCACTCAAAATCATGTATTAGCCTTAGCGCATGACTGGATAGTTCGAACTACAACGTAAGTCAGGCATGTAAAAAAAACCTTGCTGGTATTAACTATTCCAGGTAGCAAATCACGAAACAAAAATGCCCTATGCGAGCAATAAAGGGGGGAAAACCCCGAGCAGGAAAGCAGCGCAGGGATGTATGAAAATCCGCAGAGGAGAGGGCCGGTGGGGTAATAAGACGATAAACAAGGGGAAGACGGGCAAAGGGAAGAGAACCCGGTGTGTTGTCCAGGGGCTGGAAATTTACGGCCGGACGCGCGCACCGTGTCCTACAGTTGGAAAAACACACAGCGCACTCATAGCCCAATACCCTCGAGTATAGAATAAGGTGGGGGAGGGGGTGGAAAAGAAAACGGACGTGGCGAAAGGGAAGAGGGGAACGGAGGAAGAAATCCTCGGAGCGTGACTTATTGACGGGCGATTAGGGGGAGGGGGCGATTCGTACCTGCCCCCTAGCTTCGGGCTCCCGCCTGTCACGGGCAGTTAATTCATCGTCCGCTTCCTCGGGATCAGTTTTTTTCCCCCCTTTGTTTCGTCTGTTTCGTTTTGGTTGTTTTTTCTTTTCCGCTGTGGCGTCTTGTTTACCGCGCTGTGTGTTCCAACGGCCTTGCGATGCTCGAGCTACGTGTGAGCCCACACATACGTGCTTGGATGAAACGGTGCAGGGTTCTGCATTCCGAGAGTGCCCCGCGGGCGAGTTGGAAAAATTGCGTTTCGATTTTTTATTTTTTATCACATCGTTCTGCTTTTTTGTTCATCGGAAACTGTACGTGGAATGGAACGAATCCAGCGAAAAGTTTCATTTTAATTATTTCTCGTGTACCCAGTTGATGCGCTCGTGTGATGCACCAAAATTTAAATAAATGAGCGGATCACTACAGAAAATTGCTATACATTTGTAATTTTTATAAACATCGATTCGTACAATCCGTCGAATTTGAATGCATATTTCTAAAGGCTGAAAGAAATACAACTGAAGCGTCTATCTACTCGACTTATTCCCGTTTCACGAATGCCACGCAGAGATTTAACGATCGTCCGATAAAAATCCCCCCCCCCCCTCTTTTCAGCCACCGAGCGCTCTACAGCCAACTGTGTCTCGTCGAATTGGGAGCGTGCCGCGTATCCCTCTTTCACGCTCCACCTCATTGCTCATGCGCATATTTTCGCTCAACCGATTACCTACGTATTTTTCCTCCCCGGCCAATTATAATGGCTTTATCGTAGCTTTGGCTTGCAGGGTTGGGAGGGAGGGGGGGAGGGGGTGAAGAGGTCTACAGCCACGCAAGAACTGAATGGCAGAAAATTGCTTGCCGTGCACGTGAACTTTAAAACTTCTTTAACGACGTGAAATAAACTGGACGACAAACTTTTTATTGGAACGGTATAGGTCGGGAAAATAGCTATTGTTGCTGCTGCTGCTGCTGCTGCTGCTGACGACCTCGTTGTCCTTTGGAAAATTAAAGTAATTAAATGGATGTTTCTGCTCGGCTCCGATAGCGCTGCAGGGCGATATTTTTGTGTTTGAAAGTTTGCAGTGCCCTTTTGTAGCTTAGGGACCTTTTCGTGCAATGAACGTTTGTACAACGTACTATTAGCTCGGATGGATGTGAGATAATTTGATATACGTCTCCCTGGTATGAAACATTCTGCTGTTAAAGTGGTAGGTGGAGTATACGGCAACAAATGTGACCGTTCCCTTCGTGTGAGTTGAGTAACACCTCTGCACGGTTAACTGTCAAGTGAGGAAAATGGCCAAGTTGGCGAGTACTATGGTGATTTGATGGGCCAATTTATTGCCCTGACTGTGATAATTACCGGCATTATAGCTATCAAAAATTCTATGGATGCATCAATAAATTTATTTGGAAAATTTTCATTCTTCAGAATGTCCGACCAAACTCGTATTTTACTACTTGCGGTAAACTGAGTATGGATAATTTATCTATAAATACGACTATCAGTGAATGAAAATTATTTTGGTTCATCTTTAGCAGAAATATTTGGACTGTTTGCAATAAATATATAAATTAATTAATTAATGATTCTTCGTGAAAAAAAAACATTTTCATTTTTAAGAGCGTCTTACCAAACCCGCGTTCGACTACTTGCTATAAACTAAGTATGTATAATTCATCTATAAATGAATGACATTACTCGTGTTTGCATATTATTGTATTAAAGTTGAGTGGAATATTTCGCCTGTTACACAACAAATGATTGAATCAATAAATAAATAATTCAATAAACAATTCTTCACGCGGAAAATCCCAAATGCGCCTCGTTCGAATACCCTACAGAATAAAGCCAATCAGACGTCAACACAATAATACCTCTGTAAAAGCCGAGCTGACGATCGATCGAAAGTAAAGCAGAATTTAATCATAAACCCAGTAACAACAGCGGCACGCTCGAAACGCACAGCGAGAGCTCATAAAACGACTCAACACGAATAATCCCGCGGGGCACGCGCGCGCAAAAAATCAACAGCCTCTCGTCATCCGCGCCGGTAATTCGACCGCGCAGCGTCCCCCGCGGCGACCCCAAATCGCGAAAATTAACAAACGCCCTCGCGAAAAGCCCCGGCGGATTTTCGATCGCGGAACTCGTTTCCCGGGCCCCCGAATGAACGGCCGCTCAGCCGGGCTTGATAAACCGTTCG
The DNA here is from genome assembly GCA_030522625.1 of Copidosoma aretas. Lineage (NCBI taxonomy): Eukaryota > Metazoa > Arthropoda > Insecta > Hymenoptera > Encyrtidae > Copidosoma > Copidosoma aretas. Next base: position 17,967 of record JAPYYV010007708.1, on the reverse strand, counting down.
AGTACGGAACGGGAGCGCCCGACGTGTGCCCCGACGCGCTGTCACCGCGCTCTGTGTGTGCGGTGCGCACTCCGACGCGGGCGACTGTTTTGTCGGTGCGTTCGTATACGATTCCTTACTTCCGCAGCCATGTAACCGTGGCCTTGGATAGATCAATTATTTTATCGATTCATGATTATACTTATAAGTCAATCAAGTTAATAATTATAGCCTGATAGGCCGTGTAAAGAGTACCGTACACACGAGAATACTGTTGTACATACGTATTCACCCCCCCATAAATTACCTTCTTTGCCACTGAAATTATAACTCCAACCGCGACCACTCAACTTTTTTCCCTGAATTATTCTGCCCGCGACAACTGGACGGACTTTTTCATTTCGACCTCAGGATTTCCCAAAAATCCTCCCTTAATTAATTATTCGTTCCGCTTCCGCGTGGTGTTGCATTTTCCGCCAAACGCTGGCTCGAATTAAAAGCGCCAAAACAGATTTATCCTCTTTTTAGACACTCCATCATCGCACTGTAGCCCCTGGAACGCTTTTCCTTCGCATTCGTTTATGCTTTTAATTAAATTCCGCAAAGGAATCGCGCTTACGTTCCAATGTTAACTGAGTCGTTGATTGGCTCTCAAGTACGGCGCGATCCTTCGGGAGGAGCTGCCTTAGGAAAGAATTTTTATTCCAATTAAGACGCGAAATCAGCTTCGCGATTCTTCGTTGGTTTCCGGGGAGAATTTTTATCGGACAAACTTATGCTCCGTTCGAAAGAAATTTGAGACTTCTTCTCAACTAATTTTGTCCATCCTTACTTTCTCCTGAAAAAGTTTCTTCCGTCAGAGGGAAAATTGATTTTTTTTTTTTTACAATGCGATTGTGCGAAACTTATCAAAGTAATATTTTCACTTTGCGCTCCTTCGCCACGTAAATTATAAATTACCTCACCCAACGGGAATCATGCTGAAGAAAGGTAGTTGTCGGAATAAACTCTTATCGTACGATTTTGAACAATTTCGAGTATGTGTTCTTAAAGGCACTATCTTTACACGAATATGTATAGTAAAAAACTGATAATCAATGAAATATACATTTATGATCGTGTGTGTGTGTGTGTGTACAGAGTTTATAAGATCCCATCAGCCACGCCGTTTTTTTAATGTAATAAATTTCGGAGAACTTGGTGATAGTCAAAACGGTGTAACCACCGCACGAGCCAAAGGAACAGCCGAAGTTAGCGCTTCGAAGTCAGATAAATGTTTCACGCAATGGTTTTTAAAATATATGATATACCGACAGCTACCTCAAAAGAACCCACGCACCTCGCAAAACAAACCAGACGCTCCATTCATGCATCCAACGCGACGGCGCTAAACGCACGTAACGCAGCACACGTGCAGCGATCACCCGTCGACTCAGAGTTATTCTTAGCCACCTGCGAAATACCTGCCCAGAAGTAGTAGCAGCAGCACGAACACGTCGTCTCTTATTCACGACTCGCCGGGCGCGCGTGTGGACACGCGATCGCTAAAGTTCGAAGCGACCCGCGGCTTGTGTAGGTACAGCACGCAGAGGCGCGAAGACGCGAGAGAGAGAGAGAGAGCGCCCTGTATGGACGGACCGACACCTGGCACACACGACACGCGATCGACCGCAGCGGCTATGGTGGCGCCTGCACAGTAGATTTTTGGGAAAACGAAGAAAGCCATCTGCCACCCGAGAGAGAGAGAGAGAGAGAGATGCTGTGCGCGACGCCGAGTACCTTGCGTCCCGCGGGAGTCTGTCGCGGAGATGAAAGTGTTTACCTTCCTCCCGCAAGTAGGCACGTACGCGCGGATGCACACGTATATGAACGCAATCGTGGAAATAGAGGGGGGGGGGGCGGCTGATTGACGCGGCGGAACGTGCGCCGGGGCTTCTATTTTCGCGGCTCGTTGGTCTCACCCTTTTTGGGAAAAGAGTGCTCGTTCCGAGCGAATCATGTCCTAAGGCGAGATGATGGTCTTGGGAGGCCCTGCGTTTTCAGCTACTTTTTTTGGTTTGCGGCTCTCGTTCCAGATAGACACGGGGTTGATCGTTTTGTGACAATGATACGGAACTTGGAACATTCGTTAAACTCAGACTCAAGACTGTGAGGATGTATTTGGCAATTACGTGCAAGTGAAAGTGAGAATGATGGTCCCCCTCCGTGCAGTTGAGGATGAAATGTTCCGCGATTCGTCGAGGAACAAAAGTAGCCAGCGCACAATACTGCGGGAATAAGCGTCTCAAAAAACAACAATGATATATCCGGTCGTTTGGAGCTGAAAGCGAATAGAAACAGACTACCTTCGGCGAGGGGCAAAAGGGGGGGGGGGGGGCGACGAATGCCGACGAGCAGGGAGCGGGAAAACGGCCGATTAGCATAGACTCCCAAGTAATTGAGAGGTATACCACTCGCCGCCCCCTCCGTGCTTGGCTATTGTCCCCCTACGCCCCTCGCTTACTTGGTCCTGCTTTTTCAACCGTCTCCCTCTGTCTCGCGCATTAATCGCGTTAACGACGCCCCCCTCGCTCGGTAATGGTGTAAATTACCGTCCCTACTGTCTCTCCTGTTCGTCCGTATTGAATTAGCTTTTTTTATTTATGTTTATATATTTTCACGGAGACGATAAATTTCCAAGAAGTTGTCTCACCCAACGACCAATCAATACCCATCAGTGCGTACTCGAAGAAACAGCTACTCTCGGGTAAGCTCGTGCATCCATCCCGGGGTGCGGATGAAAAAGCGGGGGCTACTTTTTCTCGGCCAGAAACAACCGCGGCCGCGTCTAATTCCACCTATTTGCATAATGGAAATCCCTCAGCCCGCAAAACCTTCCATTAATCCGCAAACCTTTTCTCTCTTCCTCGGGCCCCCGCTAAAATTGAAATTCCTCGAGGCGCGAAGGGCCGTGACGAGTTTAATCGATGTCAAGTGGAAGAAGCCCGCGTGCGGTCAGACGCGCGCGCGCCCGTTTCCCCTTTAATTTGCCCAAACGCTCGCTTCGATCCTTTTTCCTCCCCTCCCGCATTCGTTTTATTCCGCTGTAATTGCTCGACCCTTTTAAGGCGAGAGAAATATCAGCCGGTGTTTCGGGCTACGAATCGTCGGATGCTCGCTTAGCTTAATTGGATTTTAGTGAATTTCGAGGAGCCCCGGGCGAAGGTTTTTTTTTTTTTTTCATGACTACGGGCGAAGTGGGATGATGAAAGTTTGTTGGGCTAACTGCTGATTCGGAAGAGCGTTCGGTCGAATTTTCGTGAGCTTTAAATGAGCTCTCGCGTACGTCAGTGATTCTGCTGGGTTTTTAAAAGCGCGTACCGAGTTTTTCGCGCTGAGCGGTTTATCGAGTATCTGGAAATGTGATTAAGTGGATCGAAGTTTTTTTTTAATTAGCAAGATCCAGTTTGTTAGTCGTCCGTATTTAAGGACTTTGAATTTTTGAAAAGTGACTTGGAAATCATAAGGATATTATTTTTGAATGAGCAAATAGCCGTAAGATATAGTTCAGCCAGAAGAGTGTTGTACTCGTAGCTATACGGACACAGAATTTAACAAAAACATGATTTGTATCAGGGTCATCATTGTCCATCGAAATAACTTAAAACGTACTAAACAACAAGACGGTGTATCTCGAGTGAACGCCGTTCGAGAAAGTTGTTTTCACCACCCTTCCTCCACTCTCAACTATCTGGACCTCGTACACCACACGTGCTGCAGCACCCAACTTCAAAACAATCAATCCCCATCCCGAAAACTTCCTCGTATATCGAGCAACATTACAGGCCTCTTGGAGCAATTAAACGCCCTCCCCACACTGCACGAGCTTCATTTCACCCACAGCCAAGTGTGGAGCGAACTCCGTCAAAACCCGATGCGCAGCCCAGCCTTTCACCTCGCATCAATTAAAAGTCCCGAGCCGAGAGGCAGTAGCATCACGCTTGGTTACGCCTAGAACGTGTAGCGCTTTCCACCGCTGCCGCGGCGTCTCCACGAGAAATCGGAGTTAGAGCATGGGTATCGAGCTTCGGGGGCTTCTAATTGAGTGCAGCTTGGCTGTTGTCTCTAAAGTTCGTTTACTCGAAGTCGAAGCATCGATGGGGTGCTCCTTTAGGGATAGAAAGGCTGGACTTTTTAGCGCGATAAATATAATTTCCTAGCATCAGGTTGGTATACTTATATAAGACGCCATTCGGCATCGTGGTATCTAATCACCCGTAGAGTACACGTGCTCGAAGAGAGACCAACGTACAGTATAATATATTATGTAGTGAAATTAACTGAATGTATTATGTATACGAGTACATTATTGTGTTACTTGTATTACTTATTATATTATATAATTACATTCGTATACGCATACGTTATTAAAAACTACTCTCTTTAAGTTTCAAGTGTAAGATAAGTGTACTCACAAAACATAATCGCCTTATTTCTTACTTCGTTGTTGATAGCTTACTACTCTGTATAGTACGTGTTCACTCGATGAATGACTATTTCACGCTGTGAGCTTAGTCAGCTGAGTGAGTCAGTGGTCAGTGACATAGCTGAGGTGCGCACTCTATACTGCGCAATGGCCTGCGTAGCTCCCCAGATGTATTGCTGACAGTGTGAACAAGTCATTCATCGAGGGAACACGTATTATGCTGAGCAGTGAGAGATCAACAGCGGAGTAAGACATAAGGAGATTATATTTCGTGAGTAGATTTATCTTACACTTAAAACTTCATTAGAGCAATTTTCAATATCGTATATAATGTAATAAAATAATAGGTTACATAATAATAATGTCTTCATATTTAGTTATTTTATCATATACCATACATATGAATAAATTAATAAACATTGACGAATAATTGACAACCAATGTAAAATCATTGCCAATACTCGAAACATAAGCAGAGTGGTTTTTGATAACATATGATATGAGTCATTTTACAAATACTGCGATATTTCTTGAAGTCTATTTTATAAAAAACGCATTTTATTATTTTGAGTCAAAACTTGGTCTAAACAGTACCCTATAAACTAATTTTCTTTGGATAACTCATTCAAAATCAAGTCGAAAAAATATTTGCCGTAGCCGTAAGATGGAAAAAACAGGCCAAAATGTCATTAACGTAACGCGAAACATTCAAAAATTTCATTTTTAGCGACTAATACTGCCCATGTATCAACTTTTAAATTTTTTAAGCTGTAATTCACAAATATCTGAATCATTTAGCATACTTCTTAGTAGTTTAGCACGATGAAAAAAAATTTTTGAAAGTGTACAAGGCGTTTCAATCGTGAAGCCTAGTTTTGACACAATTGAATTGCGCGAGACAAATGATTTCGTAGGGCCAAGTGGTCCATTCTTTGACATTTGTATTTTACTATTTTGTACAGTAGAGCGAACAAGCATATCGACCAATTTTTTTCAACTAGAAATTCGAATGCGGCTATAGTCGTAGTGTCATCGTGAATACAGAGTTTGGCTGACTAAAATAAGTGGTTATTGCCATAATGCTCCTAATCTTTAAGACCACTTAAATTATCAATTAGGTGACTATATTAACATGTTTATAACACTATATTAACATGTGTTGTCTAAAAATGACAATAGGGCCGGGCCCGAAAGTTTGCAGCTAGTTTGGACCTTACATAACGTAGAAAAAATAATAAAAACCACTAATCTTCGAAAATCTTATTTTATACACCAAAATATCCCGTTCTTCGTGAAATGACTCATATACGAAAAAAAAAGAGATACGCACTGGCGTCCGTTCGTGGTTTTTCCCTTGCCCTTCTATTTATAAATTTTCGACTCTGTTGTTCGCCATCCCCGTTCTTTCTACACTCGAGCCCGCCTCCCCCTTCATCCTTCTTCCTTAGCTCGATCATCTTCCTTAAAAGGGCCGGTGGGACTTGATTTGGTTATTTTTCTTCTCGTTTCTCCTTCCTCCGAATTTTGAAAGACTGATGGCCGGGTTCTGTGAACTCATTGTGTTACTTTGCATTTCAATGCTGAATTCTTACTCGGTGTAAAATAGCCATTCGGGAATCCCGTGAACGATGATACTTGGTGTCCAGTGATGTTCGAATGTTCATGATCCCCGGTCTTTTACACTCGAATATACGTGTCATTTTTAGAATTTACTCTATCCATCAAACTGAACGAGTCGAAAACTCACGGCAATCATCTCGCTTTTCATAGGACGCAACTCAATTTATTATCCCTGAAAATGCTATACGATCGACGAACCCTCTCACGATTGTTACGATATTGGCCTTCTGATGGGAAAATTCACCCATACGACCAGCAAATAGAAGCCAATCCATGATTCACCTAGTAACAGTAACCCAACTCGAGTCCGACGTGAATTTTTTACACGAACCTCAATCCCTTGCTCTTCTGAACGCACGACAAAGAAAAAACACGCACGCGCGCAAATGAAAATCAATCACCTCGTCTGTAATGCTATCAAAGAGTAATTCCGTCGATCACCTAAACGCGAGCACTTGTGAAATAGTTAGCTGAGCGTCCGGCTTGATGAAGCGCTTAGGTCCCAATGGCCATCTAACTATGATGGACGTGCTTCGGGATTTTATTTTAGATGATTTTAATTTACGTTTCAACAGTCCACTTTATTTCTTCATCAGCACCTACGCCAGCCTCGGTGACTGCTTTCTTATATTTTATCATTATTTCAAGAGGAATCAAATTAATTTAACGTTAAAGATATATTTTTTTTTTTTTGGTATATTACAATGTCTGCCGAGACCTTATATCACGACCTAAAAATACCACAAGATTAGTCAAAGTCAATCAACACTGGAACAAAAGAGCTTCATCAATCTTGTAAGAAAGAGAACGTATATTACGCATCAGATGATCCCTTACCTTTTTTTTTTCAACATTTTTTTTCCTTTTTTTAATAAAAACGTCACAGCATATGAATCGACGAGCGCGCGGATCTAAAATCATTTATTCTGGCTCTTACCTTCCCGCGTCGAGAAGAGAAATAGAAAAATAAAGCGAGAAAACGGCTTAATTGAGTTTTCCCGACAGCCGGCCGGGAGAAAGGGCGGCATTTTAATCCATCGGCTTCAATATCGCCGGGTAGGGAGAAAGGGACAATGCGCCCGCCGCGCGCGGGAGCTGATTGATAAAGAACGGGCCGAGATTCGCCGCTTTCTTCGACTGCCGGCTCGGCTCGAGAGGAGAGTGAATTTTTCTTCCCCTCCCCCTTTGTTCTTTACTTCCTTCGCGTTACTCCACTACTCTGGGATAAGGCCGGACGCCGATCGATTGTTCCCGGCAGCGGGGCTTTTCGAAAGAGAGATTTTTCCTCGCTGAGCGCTTAATCTCGGTGCTGGGGTATAATAGTGGGTCGTTTTCTTGTCGGCCGGGTTGAAAATTTTCGGGATTTGAATTTTAAATTGTGCCGGTGGGAAGAGAGCGATTTTTGAGGTACGGCGGGGATATCGAGTTTAGTATGAAAAAGCGTGTCGGGCTGCAGATTGCGGGATTGGTAAAGTGCTGGTGATCAGCATTTGTAATTGGTTCAAACCGTATTTTTTTTTTTTTTTTCCATTCACGACTATACGGTAGTATTTTTTATATTTTCATTGGAGAATAGAAAGAGTGTTAGCAATTGTAAAACCATTACTTGTGGTACTATTTTAATTGTGGCAAAACATTTCAGTTGCGCAAGGATAGAATTAAACTGTTTAAAAAAATGTGTCTGAACAAAAAATCCAAGTTTACGAGCAAACATGATTACAAAGATACAATGAGCACATAAAATAATCATGTCCAAATTTATGAATTAAAGTTTATCCTTGAAACGAATAAAAAACTGACGTACAAATGAGCTGGCAGGAAGTATACGTTTATTCAGCGAAAGTAATCATTAATTTTTCGATAAAAGAATACAATTACCGAAGCGTCGAGCACGATTTTAATTAAAAATCATGAGATTTACATTAAACAAAGTTTCTCTTAATTATTTAGCAGCAGAAGCGAGGAACAGAGTAATTGCATTTGTATTGATATAAAATTTATGAAATGATAGAGGAAAAGACCTGTCCTGTTCCATAAAAAGTTAAAAGAATCACTCCCAACGACGCGCTCTCTCTCTATTTCTCGAGCGAAAATCATATTTCTTTTATTATGTTTCCAGAATAATAATCTCTTCATTAGGGCTGACACATATTGTACAAACTTGGACGTCAGACCGTTATTTATTAACTGTGGAATATACACAATGTACGTGGTCAAACATGAGATTCAGTAGTATTTGGATGTATGTGTGTAAAAAAGCTTTTCGTTGCCTTATTCAATCTTTAATTTTTCCCAGACTGTTTGTGCAGAAAATGAGGGTTCGACTATAAACAATTGATCGTGTTCCTTCTATTCTACGATTTTCCCTATTTCTCGTCTTTCAAAATCATTCCCAGATACAAGTATCAATGTCAAAAGCCATTGATTCAAAAATATCTCTCTCGCACCGCGCAGAGCTTTCGAAGTATTTTGCATGCATGTATCTATAATGCTCGTATACCACTCGTAAGACACTCAAAGGCCTCGCGCATCCGCCCGCGAGAAGCGCTATGGATCAGGCATATCCTGCATATATATATACACACCAGCGAAACACATCTCTCTGAGCGGCTTCGCTCCGGACAGAAACGAGCGACGCGACGACTGGAACGGCCCGGAAGACCCGAGCAAGACAGAACAGAGAAATATACACCCCCTCGAGTGGGCTCTCGAGGAATCGCTGCCGTAATCGGCCCGCCTCGCCGAGTGTCTCATTAAACCATGCGAGCGTGCTCCCCTGCCCGTCTCCTCCGACGTGCTGTGTATTTTTAGATCCCAGTCGCCGCGGCCGGTCGATAATCTCTTTGCTCGCCTCTTTGCCCCCGGTTTTTCAGCCGCGCATACGGTATTTTCGTCTGCTTTTCGTCGGCGAGCGATCGGTGTACCGTCAGTGCCTGACTTTCTACGGGACTCTTTGAAAAAAAGCCATTGCAACAACGCGCGCTCGTATTGACCGCGGGAGACTTGACGAACTCGCTTTTTTCTCTTTCGATTTTTCCGCGGTATTTTTAGCGACGCTCGCTCGAAAGCGAGTGCTTTTGCTCGTTTTCGTTTCGCGCGCGTGGAGCAAAATAGAAAAAACAAAAATGGAAAAATACCCTTTTTTAGCCAGAGAGTACTGTAATTTCGGGGGGGAAAGCTCGCGCGCTAGGATTAAAGTGGCTGTCGTTACGGCAACAGTTAGGCGAATAACGAGGCGCGTCGATTATTGCGAACCTTGCGACGCCGCCGTTGAGCGCTCGAGCTGGCGTGCAGCTAATTTTAATACCGGTCTCGATTCGACGCAATGGCGTTTTTGTCCCTTTTTTCCCTCTTTCGTGCGACGAGCGCCAATTAATGATAAATCAACATCCCGGGTTGGGGGCGACGGCGAAAAGAGTCGCGAATAAAAAGCGCACTCTCGCGGCCGCTGGGCGTTTACCGCGGGATCGAGGCATCAAGCGTACGCGAATGCGGAACGTTAAAAGTCACGTCGGGCGGAGGGGACTCAGAGCCCGCGTTATGTATACTCTCTCGTATCGACATGCATATAAAAAATACAGGATTCCTGTCGTGAACGTAATTCAACCGATTTCATGGGAAAAAATAAGACACACGGCCAGCCTGCCTGTCGCTGACAGCTAGTTCAACGTTCTCCTCTTCAAACGTACCGCGATACACCCCGCTACCAATTTTCCATTAATCATTACCACATGCATGGCGAGCCGATATCTAATAATAAAAATGGGCCATCAGTTTTTCGAGCACGGCAAATGGCGCCCGACAATTCCAGGTATGTCAATTCGGACGGAGATGAGTCGCCCTCGTCGGGGGGGGGGGCGGGGGGGGGCGGGGGGGGGGGGGGGGGGGTGGGGGGGTGGGGGGGGGGGGGGGGGGGGGGGGGGGGGGAGTTCCATAACAGATACGCGGTAAGCCGGCTCGGGAGAGGCGAAAACGATCGATAACAGCGGGCGGGAGCGCTCGCGTCTCCTTCCGCGCTTGCCAGGAGACGGACAGCTGACGAAACCGCCTTCTCTCTCTCTCTCTCTCTCTCTCTCTTTCCAGGGCGTGTTTGCATTTTTCCTTTTTTTTCCGAGGAGCGAGAACTTCTCTCTGTCGGTAGCTACGGTCGAGAATAGGGTTAAAAAAAAAGCCGGCAAAAAGCTGAGACGAGTTAGCGAGGAAAAATGACGCCCACCCGTCCGACTGACACGCGGCTGTTTCTACTACGCACCGACACGCATGTGCGGGGGAGCTTTTTCCGGGGCGTATGCTATATGTGTATCGCTTGGAAGTGTGGGGGGCCTCCCGCGATCCCGGCTTTTCTGTTGATTCCCGCTCTATCAGGATGGAACGATGATTGCGCGGTTTCGGCAAGGCTTGCATTCCGTAGTTACGGCCGGCTCGAGTATTGTGTACGCACTGCTCCATCGAGGGAGTGTTTTGAACGTTTTCTTTTTGTCGTTTTTGATCTAAAATCGTGTCTGTGTGCTGTTTATGATGATACATTTGGAAATGAGTTAATCCGTTTGAACTCGACCTCGCGGATGTGTGTGTGTTGATTGAGTATAATGGATTTATGCGATACCATTAATTATTACCGCTGCCAATATTCATTGAGTGTTATCGCTGCTGTTTTAATAAAATTAGTAAACGATTACATTAAAATATTGAGAGAAAACAGGTTAGTAACCGACCGATGCATGCACAGCTTCAACGCGAGTACCGTTACGTATAAGGAGCAACTAACGCAATTTCAGTAGAAACGGTGCATTACGGTAAGGCACGAAGCTTAATTTTATCCGCAAACCTGACGAATTTTAAAGAGACATTATCTGCCAAACGCGCATCGCTTACAAATCATTCAGCCATTACTGCGGTACAAAGACTAATATATCGAATAGATTTTTTAATAACACGCACGCTGGCACTGATTTATTCACGTTTTTGATACTCAAACAGACCAGATGGCACGGTGCGGCGCATTTTTCGAGCGGCCACTAATTACTTTTCACAACTTGGCGTGAGTGTACCAACGCAGTGCCACTCTCCGCTCGACCGTGTGCACTTGCCCCGGGGGCGTAATGATCGCACGGTCGGGTGCGTGCGGCAAAAAGCCGCGGCGAGATGTGTGCTGGGTGCGAATTCCCATTTGATAAATCGTCGCGGGGCGCTTCGACTGCCGCGAGTGCGGGGTAAACGGGGATTTTCGCTTTGGTAGTGATGGCTAGTGGTGCTGAAATACGTTTTGGTGATTGAATTTTTTGGGGAAGAGAAGGGGAAATTTAATCTCCGTGTTTGAATGTCTGTCAGTGTTTGCAATTTTGGGGGAGGAATATTAACTGTATGCAATAGTTAGTTAGTGAACGATTGTATGGAGATCGTGTTCGGTGCGTATGAATTTAAGAGGTATACAATATGTTTCGTCAAATTAATAGGGATTCATTGAATGCAACGAACTCCAATATTCCAATTTGGGAATATGCACTATTGATCGATCAGCAAAAATCGCGCAAAGGTTCATTGAAAGCCCAGCCCTTCGTCAACCGAATCAATTCGAAAAACCATCAGCCCGAATCTCATTGATGAAAATTGTTGCCCTTCCCCATTCCAATTGGTGTGAATATTATAACCACGTTGCAACGAATGAGTGATTCATCGATCACGGCTGAATTTTTTGACAAAAAAAATTTTCAACCTGAACCCCCACGAGATCTCTTTGAAGCCCGATTGCATGAATAATGAATCGTGGGGCACTATTTTTAAAAAATTTCCAAGTAAGATCGACAGGATTTTTTTATTTTTCCTTATAGGTGACTCTACTCAGAGAAGTGATTAAAATAAAAATCATCATAAAAAAAACAATACTCGGAGGTCCGACCAATAACAATAATAACCTCCTCCACCCTCCCCAAAAAACCCCGAAGCGAGAAAAAAACACACCAGCGAGCCCGCACAAATATTATTGCAAACGCATCGGAACAAACGCCGCAGCGCAAACTTCGCTCGATACGAGCGTTCGGCCTGGGGCGAGCGATGCAAATATTTGTCCGGGAGAAAATGAGGTACGAAATAAGAAAAGGGGGGAGGGTCGAGACAGCGAGATGGCGTCCGCAAACACCGGCGGCTCGTACAAACACGCGCGCGCGGGAATCCAATCTCGCGTACCTTTCCGCGTGTTTTCCCAAGGAGGACGCTGGCCGAGGTGAATTAGCTGTCCGACCGAACGCTCGTATATATGACGGAACGGTCGCGGGATAGTTTTTCTGGGGACGGATGAAAGTAATTGATCGCCGGCGCTTTTGGGTGCACGGGATTGTGGAAAAAAAAAAATTTTGTTCAGCCATTCACGAAAAAAGGTACGATACAGTTCGCCGCGAAAAATAGTACGATTCAATTTTCTCGGTAAAACAATATTGTTAATAATTATATCGTCCGTCCGAATGACGCGAAGAAACAAAGTCGCATTATTTTCTACACAGCTTTATTTAACATGCAGAGATGTAGAACTAATGCGAAATCATACCGCACTATTTTTCGTGGCTAAAACTTCAATCGTACCTTTTTTTTTTATGATGGTTGACGATACAACGCCTTCTTCTTTTCTAAAAAAGGAAAATATCGCTGTTATGATCCCAAACGCCGGATTGAAGCCGGAAAGCTAATTCGGTCCCCGCAACAACAATAACAAGTGAAATTCCCTTTGAACTCCGAGCTCGTATTTTGAAAACATTATTCATCCTCCTCGCTGTCCAGCGCGCGGTCCGTGAAACGTCTTTCCACGCGCTAGTCTTTGGCACTTTTATGCTCGGCCGCGCGCTCACAATGTATCATTGTGCGCCGGACGGGAAATCTTTCGATTGGAGCTCCATACAGACCGTGCGTTCGGGTCGTACGCATCGGAGCGTGGCGTTACGTTGAAATGCATGAAAAATCATCACTTTCGAACGGATATCGCGCGAAGAGACGGTTGGATGTATTGCTTCTTTCGCTCTTGGATTTATGCGTCTTGCTCTTGAGTTCTGGTTCTATTGAAATTCAACCTTTCGCTAGTTTTTTCAAATTTCCCTCGTAAAAGTTATACATTTTTTTGAGTCTTGGATTACAGTGCTAATGCAACATGAGAATTACACAAATGTCATCCAGGCGCTTTTATCGAAGTAGGACTGAATCCATTGATCTTTCAGAATTACTTTCTCTGATGTTCTACTTGTACTATAAATAGATGAAGTAATAATAAGAGCAAGATTTATGGCTACTCGTACAAATGAAGACTTTCTGCAAATAACTCTTCTACATAGGCTCGCGGCGTTTGATAATTTTGTCCATCGTACAAAGAATATGTACGCCAGTCAATGCAGGGAAACACACAGGTATTCTCGATTTCCTGACAATCAACCAAATTAATCGAGTCCAATGCTCGTTAACTTTATCCGTTGGGGATTTGATAAAATAATGATGAACACTTGTAACAATTTGATGCGGCCCTCGAAGCTTATTTTTACAATCGTCACGCTATTCTAGAGTATCGATCGATCACCGATTGGCATTCGTCCACGAATTTCGCGTGTTCAAAAAAATCCCATCCAATCTCGAAATAAACTCCATCCCGCAACCCGAACCCAAACTCTCGATCCCAACCCGATTCCAACGAGGCGCGGCGAACGACTGTAGGAGCACAGCTCGCTCGGACGATTCAAAGTTTCCAAACGAGGGCTCAACAGGTGCATCCACACTCGTCCATGATCGAGCCGCGTACACTGCCCTCACAGCGGTCCCCCGAGCCGGTGCGCTCCCGCGGCACGCTCGAAACTCCAGACGATCCGTTCGTCCCGGACGCGGATGTGTCGAAGAAAAAAAAAAGCGTCGAAAAAAACTCACCTTGCACTTTGGATACTCCTCCTCGGGCGCGGTCCTTTTCCAACCGAGCAGCGGCGGTATGCATATAACCGCCGACAGCACCCACACGAGCGTAATCATCAGCGCGGCCCTGGCCGGCGTGCGCCTCTTCAGATAGATGACCGCCTTCGTGATGCTCCAGTACCTGTCCAGACTGATGAGACACAGGTTCATTATGCTCGCGGTGCACAGGAGAACGTCCATGGCCGAGTGTATGTCGCACCACCAGTAGCCGAATATCCAGTAGCCCATGATCTCGTTCGCCAGGGAGAAGGGCATGATGACGAGGCCCAAAAAAAAATCGGCCACCGCCAGGCTGGCTATGAACCAGTTCTGAATGTTCTTGAGGGCCTTTTCCGTCGCTATGGCTATTATGACGAGCATGTTGCCCACGACTATGATGAACATGAGGATCGTCACGACGAAGCCGGCTACGACGATCTGGGGCAGCCCGTAGCCCGAGGGCAGACCGTCCCCCACAATGTACGTCTCGTTGTACAAACCGGAGCTGTTCCAGTCGTTAACGCCGCTGCCGCTCGCGTTGAGATCGTAGGCGAGGAGGCTCGCGTTGTCAAAGGCCGAGGAGTAGAAGGAGGACGAGGCCGAAACGAGGCCGTAGCCGAGGAGCAGCTGCTCGGCCTCCAAATTACTCATCTCGCGCGGGCTGCTGCTGCTATCGTGTTGCTGCTGCTGGTTGTCGGAGGACTCGTCGCTGCTCTCCCCGAGCTCGGTACTACTGCTGCTACTCGGAGCGCTACTCGTCACCTCCGGCCTGTCCGATCTCCGGCTGGAGAAGAGCAGCAGCGGCGAGGAGTCCGTGTCGGTGGACGAGGCGTCGTCGCCCGGGGATGACGGCCTGTCGAGCCTCGGGGTCGACCGGGACACCGGTGCTACGGGGTCTCCGCTGCTACTGATACCACCGGTTTGTTGTTGTTGTTCGGCGATCGTCCACGTGTTCATGCCACCGTGGCCGGTCGAGTAGCCAAAGTTGGTGACCAAACCGTTGCTGCCACCACTACCACTAGGACTGCTACGGCTACTACCTGCCGGCCGGTTCATCGTGCCGTGACTTCTGGTGCCGGCAGGCCGCAGCTGCTGCTATCTGGTGATCGCCTCCCTCGGAGTGATCGTCGTCGTCGCCGTCGCCGTCGTCGTGGTCATTGTGGACGATGCCACTGGTAGCGTCGTCGTCGTTGTCGACACAGCGCTCGGCCCGACGTCGACACTGGCACCGGTCGTGGCCATCGAGCCAACGACGTCCAGCCGGGGCTGGAGCAGCAAAGCAAGCACGAGCAGCCGGACAAGGAGGAGGAGCGAGGCAGCTCTCGTCGGCGGCAGCGGCAGCTCGCATCCCGACGAGGCCAACCTAGGCGTCATCGCCCGCACGGCCTCCCGCCCCCTTGCCTCATTCACGATTCCGTCATCCTCTCTGCTGCTCCGACTCCCTTTGCCCCCCCCTCTCTCGCCACTTTTTGTTCTCGGTCTTCGACTGCTAGTGTTACTCTCCGAGCTAGGAGTGTGCCCGCGATGCCATCCTCTCCTGCGCGATTTATTACTATTCTTCTTCTTCTTCTTCTTCTTCTTCTTCTTCTTCTTCGTCTTCCTCTTCTCCGATACGCACTCGCGCACTGACGCACTGACGCAGACCAACCGACCCCTCCGAGCTCCCAGTAACTATAATCTACCCTCCGATCGAGTCCACGTCGGCCGGCCGGCGAGCCAGCGTCCCCTATGCCTGGGACATCAGCTCATCACGATAATAGGAGAGCTCTGCCGAACAGACTGACGAACAATCGCGATGGATGGATGGCTGGGTGGATGGATGGACGGGTCCGGGGGCTCGGGTCTAATGGCCCCCGCTCTCTTTCTCGGCCCCTCGAGGCTTCGCGAGCGACTATTAATCTCGGCCCGAGCGCGGGGGACGCTGATGCACTGTTTCCACTGTCTCCCGGCCGTACGGCTGCTTTTGTCGTTGTTGTTGTCTCGCGCGGAGCTCCATCGTGACGTTCACCGGCCAGCGACTCGGACGAATTTTGGAAGCTACGCCGCGCGAGCCGATCAATCACGGCAAAGCGTGGGTTCACTCCTCGCGCGCGGTATTCGGGGGCCCGTGATTCATAACGAAACTTTGTTCATCGATCGAGCGCAAAGTGGTGCCTAACTTTGCTCGGATCTGTGATGGGAACCGGCGAGTATCAACACTTTCGGGGACGACGAAAGCGGCGATAAATAACAACGACAGCGACTCGAGCGAGGGATCAGTGGAGGAGGAGGAAAAACACGCCGGGAAGTTGGAAGTTGGAGCGGCCTCGAAATCACGGGCACGCCGGCGGGGGGATGGGGTGGCGCGTGTGCGTTACGGGTTATCGGGGCGACTGAACCGCTGGGAGGACGGTGGGTTCCTCTCATCGCGACCGTCGAAGCCGGCGCAGGCACGAGCCCCGTGGTGCGTTGTTGTTGCTACTGTTGTCGTTCCCTATCATACCGAGGATGAGCGCGCGACCGTTTGGAGGACCGATTTCTCCGGCAGCTCTGCTCCGACGGAACTTTCTCCGCTCCTCTTGTCCCGTGACCCCCTTTTTTTATTCTCGCCCTGGAGTTGGCCCGCCGGCCCGCGCGTGACGCGTTCGACGCGGCACAACGACGACGACGACCGCGGGGAACTATGCGCACGGTTCGGGTACCCCGGGGGTTAAACCAGCCCCGACGCGAGCGAGGGGACGCGTTGGTCCTCCGGTTGCAGAGAGCCGGGAGCGAACGAACGAACGGGCTCCGTCCTCCTCCCGAGGAGTCTTGCGGGCGACTGCGTGCGCGCTAGGCGGTCGCGGCGGGTTTGAATCGCCCCTCGGCGCTGGCTCGCGCGGCAGGGGCCGTACGGGAGCGAGGAGGACGGAGAGCCAGCCGAGCGGGTGCGCAGGCGCGGTCGTACGGGTCGCGCCCCCGCCCTCTCTCCCGTTCGTTCGACGCGCGTTCGAGCTTTTGCGCGCGTGTGTTTGCGCGCGGACTTTACCCCGCTTCGTTGCCTCCTCGCGGCGGTGGGTGTATTTTTGACGAGGCACGCACGACGCTCGGCTCTTTCTCTCCGGACCGATGTTTCTGCTGCTGCTGCGCTGCTGCTGCCAGGCGTCACGTGACGGGTGAGTTTTTGACCTGTTCGCTGGTTCGTTGGGGCGCGCGGGGGATTTTCGGGGAGTTTCTCTGATTGTATTCGTTTGGAATTCGTGGTATATGACATTGTTTTTCGACTAAGAAAAAAAAAATTGGCACGTTAGGACTTTGGCGCTCCTTTGTTGTGAGCTTTTATTTTATAATTTGCATCGCGATGTGGAGCACAGCAATGATTAGGTTTTATGTTGTAATAACGAAGCGATGCCGGGCAATCGTCGTATATTTTAGGTGGCAATCGTATATTTTAGTAGATACAGACAAAAACATGAAGACAATCTCAACAAGTAGAAAGAGCCGGCAACAGTCAAACGTACCAAAAAATCAAGTAAATATCAGACCCTTTTTAATAGTATTTGATAAACCGTGCGGAAATCACATCTCTCGTGTGATTCAGTGTATTTTTAAACCAGTAATATCCCAAGATCAATGTCAAGCAGCAGCTACATATTTTCACTCGAAACGTACGAGTCCATCCAAGAGCCAGTATACCTCGTGCGAGAGCTAATATCGATAGCCCGACGACGCGTATCACATACCTCAACAGGTAATACACTTCGACGTCCTTACTTCCTGTACCATACTTGTTTTTTTTTTCTTCACTCTCTTCCCTCCCCCCCCACACCCCTGACACTGACAGGCCCAACGTTCCCGTGACCTTTTACCCCCCTTATCTGCCTCTCTCGGCCTCCCCTCGCGCCGGAGACGACAGCCGAGACGTAATGGGCTTCACCGCTGCTACTTACCATCAGCGTGGCCATCAATTCACGAGCTTGCATCCCTTCGTCGTCCAGATGACGCGTCTATTTACGCTTGCACGG
>JAPYYV010007707.1:0-32157 GCA_030522625.1 Copidosoma aretas | reverse complement strand
CCCCCCCCCCCCCCCGCCGATCCCCACACCCCCCCCATACCCCCGCACCAGCCCCCCCACCCCCACCGAGCCCAAGATAAAATGTGTAAGAGAGATGAAGCGAATAATATTGTGTATGTAGATCGCACGGACAAAGGACAACGGAAGAAGCATACATTTTACAACTTCTGAAGCATAATCTAATGATAAAAAAAATATTGTTGAATAAGTAAGACTTTATAAATTATGATACAGATAGTTAACCTATCAGAAAGGATATCAATATTGATAAAAAAATTATAGACTGCAGTCAATCAGACTTTCCCATGTATTTCCGTAACCACGCCGACTCACCAGTGTTCTCGACTGCGGCAACCAGAAGAACGCAAAATTAAAAACGGCTATACGGGCGAAACCTCAAAAACTCAGTAACCAGAATTCAAAGCTATTTAACCCAGCAACCCGGGGGATAGCAAGTTAATAATATAATAGTTTAATACATTATTAACTCTCAGTCCCCCCAAAACTGGGTTAAGTAGCTTGGAATTAAGGTTATGAAGTTATTTGATTAATGATTTATTGACTTCTATATTATCAACTCTCAGTCCCTGGGCTACTGGGTTAAATAGCTTGGGATTCAGGTTATGTAGTTATTCAATCAATAAATTTTGGAATTTTTATATTATTAACACGCTTCCCCCTGCGCTACTTAGTTAAATAGCTTAAGATTTAGGTTATGTAGTTATTAAATCAATAATTAATTCAATTAATATAATATTAAACTCGCTGTCTCTCATGCTACTTGGTTCAATAGCTTGAGATTTTAGTTATGTTGTTATTTAATCAATACTTTATTAAACTATTATATTATTAACTCCCAGTCCCCAGGGCTACTGGGTAAAATAGCCTGGGATTCAGGTTATGTAGTTATTTAATGAATAATTTTTTGAATTTTTATATTAATAACTCGCTTCTCCTCGGGCTACTGGGTTAAATAGCTTAAGATTTAGGTTATGTAGTTACTTCATAATTAATGTATTTATTCAATATAATATTAAACTTGCCGTCCCCCGGGCTACTATGTTAAAGAGTTTGTACTTAAGGTTATGTTGTGATTTAATCAATAATTCATTGAACTATTATATCATTAACTCTTAGTTCCCCGGGCTACTGGGTTAAATAGCTCGGAATTTAGGTCATTTTATTATTCAATCAAGAATTTTTTAAACTATTACATCATTAACTCGCTGCCCCCGAGCCACTGGGTTAAATCGCTTGAGATTCAGGTTATGTAGTTATTTAGTCACTTAGTTATTGACTTATTACATTGTTAACTAGCTGTCCCCTTGGTTACCTAGTTAAATGGCTTGGGATTCAGGTTATGTTGTTATATAATCAATGATTCATTAAACTATTATATTATTAACTCTTAGTTCTCCGGGTTACTGTGTTTAACAGCTTAGGATTTAGGTTATGTTGTTATTCAATCAATAATTTATTCAACTATAATATTAATAACACGCTGGCCTCTAAGTTACTGGGTTGAATAGCTTAGAATTTAGGTCATTTTATTATTCAATCACTAATTTATTAAAATATTATGATATTAACTCGCTGCCCTCCGTACTACTGGGTTAAATAGCTTGAGATTTAGGTTATGTAGTTATTTAATCAATAAGTTCTTAAACTATTATATTCTTTACTCGCTGCCCCCTGGATTACTGGGTTGAATAGCTTAGAATTTAGGTTATTTTGGTATCCAGTCAATAATTTCTTAAATTAATATAGGATTGAACTAGCTGTCCTCTTCGTTACTGGGTTAAATAGTTTAGGATTTAGGTTATGTTGTTATTTATTAAATAATTTATTTCATTAATATATTATTAAACTTGCTGTCCCCGGGCTACAGGGCTAAATAGCTTGGGATTTAGGTTATGTAGCTATTAAATCAATAATATATTAAACTTTTATATTATTAACTCGCTGCCCCCTGGGTAACTAGGTTGAAAAGTTTAGGATTTAGGTTATATTGTTATTGAATCAATATTTCATTGAACTACAATATAATTGACTCTTAGTCCTCCGGGTTACTGGGTTGAAAAGCTTTGGATTTAGGTTATGTTGTCATTTAATCAATAATCTATTTAATTAATACACTATTAAACTCACTGTCCCCCAAACTACTCGGTTACATAGCTTGTACTTACGGTTATACTCTTATTTAATCAATATTTCATTGAACTAATAGGTTATTAACTCTAAGTTCCCCGGGCTACTGGGCTAAATAGCTTGGGATTTAGGTTATGTAGTTAATAAATCAACAATTTATTACACTTATATATTAATAACTCGCTGCCCCCCGGGTTACTGGAATAAAAAGTTTGAGATTTAGGTTTATTTGTTATTCAATCAATATTTCATTTAACTACTATATTAATCACTTTTAGTTCCATCGGCTACTGGGATAAACAGCTTGGAATTTAGGTTGTTTGGTTATTTATTCAATAATTTATCGAACTATTATATTATTAACTCGCAGTCTCTCGGGCTACTGGGTTAAACAGCTTAGAATTTAGGGTATATGATTGTTTAATATATAAATTATTGAACTTTTATAGTATAAACTCTTAGTTTCCCGAGTAACTAGGTTAATTAGCTTTCGATTTAGGTTATGTAGTTATTTAATCAATAATTAAATCAACTATTATATTATTAACTCAATTGCCCTTAGGATACTGGGTTTAATAGCTTAAGATTTAGGTTATATTGTTATTTAATCGATAATTTATTAAAACTAATATATTATTTACTCTCAGTTCCCCGGGTTACTGGGTTGGATAGCTTGGAATTGAAGTTATATTGTTGTGTGATTAATAATTTATAAACCTATTATACTATCAACTCTTGGTTTCCCGGGTTACTGGCTTAAATAGATTGAAATTTAGGTTAGGCAATTATTAAATCAATAACTTATTCAACTATTATATAAACTCTCAGTTCCACCGGCTACTGGGTTGAATAGCTCAGGATATAGGTTGTGTGGTTATTCAATCAATAATTCATTGAACTATTATATTATCAACTCTTGCTTTCCTGGGTTAATAGGTTAAGCAGCTTGGGATTTAGTTTATGAAGTTATTTAATCAATAATTTATTGATTTCTTATATTATTAACTTGCCGACATCCGGGTTACTGGGTTGAGAAGCTTGGGATTTAGGTTTTGTTGTTATCCAATCAATAATTTGACTAACTATTATATTATTATCTCGCTGTCCCCTCGGTTACTGGGTTAAATAGCTTGGGATTTACGTCATTTTATGACTTAATCAATAATTTATGGAACAAAAATATAATTAACTGATTGCCTTCCGGGTTACTAGGTTTAATAGCTTTAGATTTAGGTTATGTAGTTATTTAATCAATAATTTAATCAACTATTATATTATCAACTTAATTGCCCTTAGGATACTGGGTTTAATAGCTTAAAACTTAGGTTATATTGTTATTTAATCGATAATTTATTAAAACTAATATATTATTCACTTGCAGTTCCCCGGGTTACTGGCTTAAATAGCTTGAGATTTAGGTAAGGCAATTATTAAATCAATAATTTATTCAACTATTATATTATAAACTCTTAGTCCCACCGGCTACTGGGTTAAATAGCTTAGGATTTAGGTTGTGTGGTTATTCAATCAATAATTCATTGAACTATTATAATATCAACTCTTACTTTCCTGGGTTAATGGGTTAAGTGGCTTGGGATTTAGTTTATGAAGTTATTTAATCAATAATTTATTGACGACTTATATTATTAACTCGCTGCCCCCCGGGTTACTGGGTTAAAAAGCTTTGAATTTAGGTTATGTAGTTATTTAAATCAATCATTCATTGACTTAATATATTATTAACTCGCTATCATCCGGGTTACTGGGTTCAAAACTTAAAATTTAGATTATGTACTTAACTATTTAACTATTTTTTAAAATATTATATTTTTAACTCTTTCCCTCGAGCTTTACTGGGTTAAATATCCTAGAATTTATGTTATTTTGATATTCAATCAATAAGTCATTAAACAATTATATTAATTACTATTAATCTTCCGG
Organism: Copidosoma aretas; assembly: GCA_030522625.1. Classification (NCBI taxonomy): domain Eukaryota; kingdom Metazoa; phylum Arthropoda; class Insecta; order Hymenoptera; family Encyrtidae; genus Copidosoma; species Copidosoma aretas. The sequence goes on along the minus strand of JAPYYV010007707.1, from coordinate 28,068 downwards.
GTTACTAAGTTACATAGCTTGAAATTTAAGTCATTTTAATATTCGACTAATAATTTATAATACTATTGTATTATTAGATTGCTGCCCTTTCAGTTACTGGGTTAAAAAGTTCTGGATTTAGGTTTTTTTGTTATTTAATCAATAATTCATTGAAAAACTATATTGTAAACTCTTAGTTCCCCGGGTTACTGGGTTAAATAGCTTTGGATTTAAGATATGTTGTTATTCATTTAAAAATTTATTTTTATTAATATAATATTAAACTAGCTGTCCTTTACGTTAAAAAGCTTGAGATTCAGGTTATGTAGTTATTTGATCAATAATTTATTGAACTATTATATTATCAACTTGCTGCCCTCCGGGATATAGGGTTAAAAAGTTGGAAATTCAGGTTATTTTGTTATTTAATCAATTATTTATCGAACAACCATATTATTACCTCTTAATCTCCCCGAATAACTCGAACAATAGCTTGGGATTAAGGTTATTTTGTTATATAATCAATAATTCATTGAACTACTATATTATTCACTCTTAGTCCCCTGGGTTACTGGGTTAAATAGCTTAGGATTTAGAGTATGTAGTTATTTAATCAATAGTTTATCGACTTAGAATATTATTAACTCACTGTTATCCGGGTTACTAAGTTGAAAAGTTTGGGATTTAGATTATTTTGTTATTTAATCAATAATTTATTGAACTACAATATAATTAACTCTTTGCCTTCCGGGCTACTGGGTTAGATAGCTTGGCATTTAGTTTCTAAAGTTATTAGATCAATAATTTATTGAACTATTATGTTATTAAATCCTAGTTCCTGGGGTACTGAGTTATAAAGCTTATGATTTAAGTTATATTTTTATTGTATCAGTTATTCATTAAAATATTATATTATTAACTATGAGCCTTATGGGTCACTAAGTCAAATTGCTTGGGATTCAAGTCGTTTTATTATATAATCATTAATTTATTGATTTATTATATTAATAACTTACTGCCCTATAGGATTCTGGGTTAAAAAGCTTCGAATTTAGGTTATGTGGTTATTTAAATTAATCATTCATTGACTTAATATATTATTAACTCGCTATCATCCGGGTTACTTGGTTAAAAAGCTTGAAATTTAGGTTATTAATTAACTAATCAACTATTTTTTAAAATATTATTTTTATAAGTCGCTCCCTCTAGCTTTACTGGGTTAAATAGCCTAAAATTTATATTATTTTGATATTCAATCAATAATTCATTATACAATTACATTATTTACTATTAATCCCCCGAGTTACTAAGTTAAATAGCTTTAAATTTAAGTCATTGTATTATTCAACTAATCAATTATTATACTAATATATTATTAGATTGCTGCCCTTCCAGTTACTGGGTTAAAATGCTCTGGATTTAGGTTATTTTAATATTCAATCAATGATTCATTGAACAAAAATATAATTGATTCTTAGTTCCCCGGGTTACTGGATTGAATAGCTTTGGATTTAGGTTATGTTGTTATTTGATTAATAATTCATTTAATCAATATAATATTAAACTCGCTGTCCTTTAGGCTACTTGGTTCAATAGCTTGGGATTTTGGTTATGTTGTTATTGAATCAATACTTTATTTAACTATTATATTATTAACTCCCAGTCCCCAGGGCTACTGAGTTAAATAGCCTGAGATTCAGTTTATGCAGTTATTTAATGAATAATTTTTTGAATTTTTATATTAATGACTTGCTTCTCCTAAGGCTACTGGGTTGAATAACTTAAGATTTTGGTTATGTAGTTATTTAATTAATAATTTATTTAATTAGTATAATATTAATCTCGCTGCCCCCCGGGCTACTGTGTTGAATTAGCTTGTACTTAAGGTTATGTTGTGATTTAAACAATAATTCATTGAACTATTATATTATTAACTCTTATTTCCCCAGGCTACTGGGTTAAATGGCTCGGAATTGAGGTAATTCTATTATTGAATCAAGAAATTATTAAACTTTTATATTATTAACTCGCTATCATCCGAGTTACTAGGTTGAAAAGCTTGAAATTTAGGTTATTTAGTTAACTAATCAACAATTTTTAAAAATATTATATTTATAACTCGCTTCCTCTAGCATAACCGAGTTAAATAGCCTAGAGTTTATGTTATTTTGATATTCAATCAATAATTCATTAAACAATTCTATTATTTACTCATAATCCCCAAGGTTACTAAGTTAATTAGCTTGAAATTTAAGTCATTGTGTTATTCAACTAATAATTTATAATACTATAATATTATTAGATTGCTGCCCTTCCAGTTACTGGGTTAAAAAGCTCTGGATTTAGGTTATTTTGTGATTTAATCAATAATTCATTAAACTACTATATTATTAACTTTTAGTCCCCCGGGATACTGGGTTAAATAGCTTTGCATTTAGGTTATGTTGTTATTTAATCAATAATTTATCAAACAGTTAAATTATTAACGCTCCGTCCCCCGGGTTACTAGGGTAAATAGTTTGGGATTTAGGTTATGTAGTTTTTAAATCAATAATTTCTTAAACTATTATATTCGTTACTTGCTGCCTCTTTAATTACTGGGTTAAATAGCTTGGAATTTAGGTTATTTTGTTATCTAGTCAATAATTTCTTAAATTAATATAGGATCAAACTAGCTGTTCCCTTGGTTACGGGGTTAAATAGCTTGTGATTTAGTTATTTTATTATTTACCAATAATTTATTGAACTTCAATATTATTAACTCGCTGCCTATCAGGTTACTGAGTTAAAAAATTTGGGATTAAGGAGATTTTTCTATTCAATCAAGAATTCATTGACCTACAATATAATTGATTCTTAGTCCCCCGGGTTACTGCGTTAAATTGCTTTGGATTTAAGTTATGTTGTTAATTAATAAAGAATGTATTGAATTATTATAATATTGAACTCGCTGTCCCTCGGGCTACTTGGTTCAATAGCTTAGGATTTTGGTTATGCTGTTATATGATTAATACTTTCTTTAACAATTATATTTTTAACTCTTAGTTCCCCTTGCAACTGGGTTAAATAGCTTGGCATTTAGGTTATAAAGTTATTTAATTAATAATTTTATTGAACTATTATATTATTAACTTTCAGTCCCCAGGGCTACTGGGTTAAATAGCCTGGGATTCAGGTTATGAAGTTATTTAATAAATAATTTTTTTAATTTTTATATTAATAACTCGATTCTCCTCGGGCTACTGTCTTAAATAGTTTGTACTTAAGGTGATGTTGTGATTTAATCAATAATTGATTGAACTATTATATCAATAACTCTTAGTTCCCCGGGCTACTGGGTATAATAGCTCGGAATTTAGGTCATTCTATTATTCAATCAAGAATTTATTAAACTATTACATTATTAACTCGCTGCCTCCAAAATACTGGGTTAAATCGCTTGAGATTTAGGTTATGTAGTTATTTAGTCAACAATTTATTGACTTATTACATTGTTAACTAGCTGTCTCCTTGGTTACCTAGTTAAATAGCTTGGGATTTAGGTTATGTTATTATATAATGAATGATTTCTTAAACTAATATTTTATTAACTCTAAGTTCCCCGGGTTACTGTGTTTAATAGCTAATGATTCAGGTTATGTTGTTATTCAATCAATAATTTATTTAACTATGATTTTAATTACTCGCTGGCCTCTAAGTTACTGGGTTAAATAGCTTAAAATTTAGGTCATTTTATTATTCAATCAATAATTTATTGAAATAATATATTATTAACTCACTGCCCTCCGTGCTCCTGGGTTAAATAGCTTGAGATTTAGGTTATGTAGTTATTTAATTAATAATATCTTAAACTATTATATTTTTTACTCACTGCCCCCTGGATTACTGGGTTAAATAGCTTGGAATTTAGGTTATTTTGTTATCCAGTCAATAATTTCTTAAATTAATATAGGATTAAACTAGCTGTCCCCTTGGTTACTGGGTTAAATAGTTTGTGATTTAGGTTATGTTGTTATTTATTAAATAATTCATTTAATTAATATATTATTAAACTTGCTGTCATCCGGGCTACTGGGCTCAGTAGCTTGGGATTTAGGTTATGTAGTTATTAAATTAATAATATATTACACTTTTATATCATTAACTCGCTGCCCCCTGGGTGACTGGGTTAAAAAATTTAGGATTTAGGTTATATTGTTATTTAATCAATATTTCATTGAACTACAATGTAATTAACTCTTAGTCCTCCGGGTTATTGGGTTAAAAAGCTTTGAATTTAGGTTATGTTGTCATTTAATTAATAATATATTTAATCAATACTTTAATAGACTCGCTGTCCGCTAAACTACTAGATTACCTAGTTTGTGCTTACGGTTATGTTCTTATTTAATCAATAATTCATTGAACTATTATGTTACTAACTCTTAGTACCCCAGGGTACTGGGCTAAATAGCTTTGGATTTAGGTTGTGTGGTTCTTTATTCATTGATTCATCGAACTATTATATTATTGACTCGCAGTCTCCCAAGCTACTGGGTTAAACAGCTTAGAATTTAGGGTGTATGATTATACAATATATAAATTATTGAACTTTTATAGTATAAACTCTTAGTTTCCCGGGTAACTGGGTTAATTAGCTTTCGATTTACGTTATATAGTTATGCAATTATTAATTCACTGAACGAATATATTTTAAACTTGCTGCCCGGCAGGCTACTAATTTAAATAGCTTTAGATTTGGGTTATGTAGTTATTTAATCAATAATTCAATCAACTAGTATATTAACCCAATTACCCTTAGGATACTGGCTTTAATAGCTCGAGGTTTAGGTTTGTGAGTTATTAAATCAATAATTTATTTAATTATTATGATATTAACTCTCAGTCCGACCGGCTACTGGGTTAAGTAGCTTGGGATTTAGGTTGTGTGGTTATTCAATCAAAAATTCATTGAACTTTTATATTATCAACTCTTATTTTCGGGGTTTATGGGTTAAGTAGCGTGGAATTTAGTTTATAAAGTTATTTAATTATTAATTCATTGACTCATTATATTATCAACTTACTGTCCTCCGGGTGACTGGGTTAAATAGCTTTCGATTAAGGTTATGAAGTTATTTATTTAATAATTCATTAAACTATTATATTATCAACTCTCAATCCCTGGGCTACTGGGTTAATAAGCTTGGGCTTCAAGTTATGTAGTGATTCGATCAATAATTAATCTAACTAATACATTATTGTTAACTTTCTGCTCCCTGGGTTACTGGGTTAAAAAGCTTAAGATTCAATGTATATTGTTATTAAATCAATAATTTATTGAACTTTTATATCATCAACTCTCAGTCTTCGAGCTACTGGGTTAAATAGCTTAGAGTTTAGGTTATGTAGTTATTTAACCGTACATTTATTAACTTATTATATCATTAACACACTGTTCGTCGGGTTTCTGGGTCAAATAGCTTGTAATTTAGGATATGCAGTTATTTATTTATCAATTTAATGAACTAATATACTATTAACTCTTAGTCCCCCGGGTCACTAGGTTCAATAGCTCGAGATTTAGGTTATGAATTTATTTATTCCATAATTTATCGAACTATTATATTACTAACTTCTAGTGCCCTTGACTACTGGGTTTAATAGCTTGTAATTTAGGTTATTTTGTTATTTAATTAATAATTTAATCAACTATCATATTATTAACTCGCTAATCCCTAGGTTACTGGGTTAAATAGCTTGGTATTCAGGTTATATTGTTATTTATTCCATAATTTATACGATTATTATATTATTATCTCTTAGTTCCTAATGTAGTTATTTAATCAATAATTTATTAAACTATTTTATTATTTGCTCTCAGTTATCTGGATTACTGGGTTAAATAGCTTAAGATTCAGGTTAAGTAGTTATGTATTCAGAAATTCGTTGACTTATTATAATATAAACTCTCTGTCATATGGGTTTTTGGGAAAAAATCTTTTGATTGAGGTTATGTAGTTATTAATTCACTAATTTATTGAACTATTATATCAATAACATTCTGCCCCACGGGTTACTGGGTTAAATAGCTTATGATTTAGCATATTTGTTTAATTAATCAATAATTCAATAAACTTTTACACTATTAACTCTTAATCCCCGTGCTTCTGGGTTAAATAACTTAGGAGTAAGGTTATGTAGTTATCTATTCAATAGTTTATTGAAATATCATATTATTTACTCTCAGTCCCCCAGGCTGCTGGGTTGAATAGATTGAGATTTAGGTTATGTAGTTATTTGATCAATGATTTTTTGAACTATTAGGTTAATAAAACGCTGCCCCTAGAGTTACTGGGATAAATAGCTTATCATTTAGGTTATTTTGTTATTTAATTAATTATTCATTGATTTATTATACAAACAAATCTCAGTCTCCGGGGTTGCTAGGTTAAATAGCTTAGGATTTAGGGAATTTCATTATATATTTAATAATTTATTAGAAAATTATATGAATAAATCGCTGCCTCGCAGGCTACTGGGTTGAATAGCTTATGATTAAGGTTACGCAGTTATTTATTCAATAATTGATTAGCTCATTATATCATCAGCTCGCTGTCCTCTCAGGGCTACTAGGTTGAATGGCTTGGCATTAAGGTTATGTAGTTATTTAACCAATAAATTATTAATCTATCATATTATTAAAACGCTGCCCCCAGAGTTACTGAGATAACTGTCAGTCCGCCGGGTGACAGGGTTCAATAGCTTAGGATTTGGGTTGTGTAGTTATTTGATCAATAATTCTTTAAGCTATTGTATCATTTACTCTTAGTTACCCGGATTACTGGGTTCAATAGCTTGAGATTTAGGTTATGTAGTTATTTAATCAATAATTTAATTAACTATTATAATATTAACTTAATTGCCCTTAGGATACTGGGTTTAATAGCTTAAGATTTAGGGTATATTGTTATATAATCGATAATTTATTAAAACTAACATATTATTTACTCTCAGTTCCCCGGGTTACTGGGTTAAATAGCTTGGAATTTAATTTATATTATTGTGTACTTAATAATTTATAAATCTTTTATACTATTAACTCTCGGTTTCCCGGGTTACTGGCTTAAATAGCTTGAGATTTAGGTTAGGCAATTATTAAATCAATAATTTATTCAACTATTATATAAACTTTTAGTTCCACCAGCTACTGGGTTAAATAGCTTAGGATTTAGGTTGTGTGGTTATTCAATCAATAATTCATTGAACTATTATATTATCAACTCTTACTTTCCTTGGTTTATGGATTAAGTAGCGTAGGATTTAGTTTATGAAGTTATTTAATCAATAATTTATTGACTTCTTATATTATTAACTCGCTGCCCCTCGGGTTACTGGGTTAAAAAATTTAGGATTTAGGTTATATTGTTATTTAATCAATATTTCATTGAACTACAATGTAGTTAACTCTCAGTCCTCCGAGTTACTGAGTTAAAAGGCTTTGGATTTAGGTTATGTTGTCATTTAATCAATAATTTATTTAATCAATGCTCTAATAAACTCGCAGTCCCCCAAACTACTAGGTTACCTAGCTTGTGCTTACGGTTATGTTCTTATTCAATCAATAATTCATTGAACAATTATGTTATTAACTCTTACTCCCTCAGGCTACTGGGCTAAATAGCTTAGGATTTAGGTTGTTTGGTTATTTATTCAATGATTTATAGAACTATTATATTATTAACTCGCAGTCTCCAGAGCTTCTGGGTTAAACAGCTTAGAATTTAGGGTGTATGATTATTCAATATATAACGTATTGAACTTTTATAGTATAAACTCTTAGTTTCCCGGGTAACTGGGTTAATTAGCTTTCGATTTAGGTTATGTAGTTATTCAATTATTAATTTACTGCTCTATCATATTTTAAACTTGCTGCCCGGCAGGCTACTGAGTTGAAATAGCTTTGGATTTGGGTTATGTAGTTATTTAATTAATTATTCAATCGACTATTATATTAACCCAATTGCCCTTAGGATACTGGGTTTAATAGCTTAAGATTTAGGTTATATTGTTATTTAATCGATGGTATATTAAAACCGTTATATTATTAACTCTCGTTTCCCCGGGTTACTGGCTTTAATAGCTTGAGGTTTAGGTTAGGCAGTTATTAAATCAATAATTTATTTAATTATTGTAATATTAACTTTTAGTCCGACTGGCTACTGGGTTAAATTGCTTGGGATTTAGGTTGTGGGGTTATATAATCAAAAATTTATTGAACTATTATATTATCAACTCTTATTTTCTGGGTTAATGAGTTAAGTAGCGTAGGATTTAGTTTATGAAGTTATTTTTTCAATAATTCATTGACTTATTATATTATCAACTCACTGTCCTCCAGGTTACAGGGTTAAATAGCTTCCGATTCAGGTTATGAAGTTATTTATTCAATAAATCTTAAACTAATATATTATCAACTCTCAGTCCCCGGGCTACTGGGTTAAGTAGCTTGGGATTTAGGTTATGTAGTTATTCTATCAATAATTAATCGAACTAATACATTATTATTAACTTGCTGCTCCCTGGGATACTGGGTTAAAAAGCTCGGGATTTAAGGTATATTGTTATTTATTCCATAATTCATAAAACTATTATATTATTATCTCTTAGTTCCTAATGTAGTTATTTAATCATTTATTTAATAAACTATTATAATATTTGCTCTTAGTTATCTGTATTACTAGGTTAAATAGCTCAAGATTCAGGTTAAGTACTTATGTATGTAGAAATTCGTTGACTTATTATATTATCAACTCACTGTCATATAGGTTATTGGGTAAAAAGCTTTTAATATAGTTTATGTAGTTATTAATATACTAATTTATTAAACTATTATATCATTTACATGCTGCCTCACGGGTTACTGGGTTGAATAGCTTATGATATAGGATATTGTATATTTATTCAATAATTTATAAGCTTATTATATTATCAACTCGCTGTCCTCTCAGGGCTAACTAGGTTGAATGGCTTGGCATTTAGGTTATGTAGTTATTTAATCAATAATTTATTAAACTATCATATTATTAAAACGCTGCCCCAAGAGTTACTAAGATAACTATCAGTTTGCCGGGAAACAGGGTTCAATAGCTTAGGATTTAGGTTATGTAGTTATTTAATCAATAATTTAATTAACTATTATATTATCCAGTAAAATCTAGGTTATATTTTTATTTATTCGATACTTTATTAAAACTCATATATTATTTACTCTTAGTTCCCCGGGTTACTAGGTTGAATAGCTGGGAATTTAAGTTATTTTGTTGTGTTATTAATAATTTATAAACTATAATACTATTAACTCTCGGTTTCCCGGGTTACTGGCTTAAATAGCTTGAGATTCAGGTTAGGCAATTATTAAATCAGTAATTTATTCAACTATTATATAAACTTTTAGTCCCACCGGCTACTGGGTTAAATAGCTTGGGATTTAGGTTGTGTGGTTATTCAATCAATGATTCATTGAACTATTATATTATCAACTCTTACTTTCCTGGGTTAATGGGTTAAGTAGCTTGGGATTTAGTTTATGAAGTTATTTAATCAATAATTTATTGACTTCTTATATTATTAACTCGCTGCCCCCCGGGTTACTGGGTCAAAAAGTTTGGGATTTAGTTTATAGAGTTATTTGATCAATATTTTATTAAACTATTATGTTATTCACTCCTAGTCCCTAGGCTACTGGGTTATATAGCTTATGATTTACGTTATATTGTTATTGTATCAGTTATTCATTAAACTATCATATTATTAACTCCTAGCCTTACGGGTCACTGGGTCAAATTGCTTTGGATTTAAGTCGTTTTATAATATAAACATTAAATCATTGATTTATTATATTATTAACTTACTGCTCTATAAGCTTCTGGGTTAAAAAGCTTTGAAGTTAGATTATGTAGTTATTTAAATCAATAATTTATTGTCTCAATATATTATTAACTCGCTATCATCTAGGTTACTGGGTTGAAAAGCTTTAAATTTAGATTATGTAGTTAACTATTTAACTATTTTTTAAAATATTATATTTTTAACTCTCTTCCTCGAGCTTTACTGGGTTAAATAGCCTTGGGTTTATGTTATTTTGATATTCAATCGATAATCCATTAGACAATTATATTATTTACTATTAATCCCCCGGGTTACTAAGTTACATAGCTTGAAATTTAAGTCATTATAATATTCAACTAATAATTTATTATACTATTATATTATCAGATTGCTGCCCTTCCAGTTACTAGGTTAAAGGAGTTCTATCCCTCGCTATAGTACGTGCTGTGCATATGCTGTGCATGCGACTGTTTGATGAGTCGTCTGTCCTTCTCACGCTCATGTAAAAACATAACCTTCAGTAGTTTTCATTCAGCTTATAAAATTATTTTTTATTTTGTAAACAACCCCGCTACGTTTTTAAAATTGATAAACAATCGTTAGAAATTTATTTACTGTCGATAATTTTTTCGTTTAAATTGCAATTGTAATCAAGCAGTTATAAGTAATTCAAGCCAGCAAAACTGCGATTACCTATAAGGTTACATGTTAAATTTGGTCAATACACAAGTATTTATTTCTCGCTTCTCAAGCAACCCCGTGTCTTAAAAATTAAGCTGGGTCATTTTTAGGCTATTTTTTATCCGCATCTAAAATTTTAGCTCGATTGCAATGTGAATTCTATTTGGTGTAGATCTCCCTTAAAAAGCTCTGGATTTAGGTGATTTTATTATTTAATCAATAATTCATTGAACAACTATATTATTAACTCTTAGTCCCCCGGGTTACTAGGTCAATAGCTTGGGATTAAGGTTATTTTGTTATTTAATCAATGATTCATTGAACTACTATATTATTTACTCTTAGTCCCCCGAGTTACTGGGTTAAATAGCTTAGGATTTAGAGTATGTAGTTATTTAATCAATAGTTTATCGACTTATTATAATATTAACTCGATTTTATCCGGGTTACTAGGTTGAAAAGTTTGGGATTTAGGTTTATTTGTTATTGATTCAATAATTTATTGAACTACAATATAATTAACTCTTTGCCTTCCGGGTTACTGGGTAAGATAGCTTGGCAGTTAGTTTTTAAAGTTATTTAATCAATAATTTATTAAATTATTATGTTATTAACTTCTAGTCTCTGGGCTACTGAGTTATAAAGCTCATGATTTACGTTATATTGTTATTGTATCAGTTATTAATTAAACTATTATATTATTAACTATTAGCCTTATGGGTCACTGGGTTAAATTGCTTGGGATTCAAGACGTTTTATTATATAATTATTAATTTATTGATTTATTATAATAATAACATACTGCCCTATAGGCTTCTGGGTTAAAAAGCTTCGAATTTAGGTTATGTAGTTATTTAAATCAATAATTTATTGACTTAATATACTATTAACTCGCTATCATCTGGGTTACTTGGTTGAAAAGCTTGAAATTTAGGTTATTTAGTTAACTAATGAACTATTTTTTAAAATATTATTTTTATAACTCGCTTTCTCTAGCTTTACTGGGTTTAATAGCCTAGAATTTATATTATTTTGATATTTACTCAATAATTCATTATACAATTACATTATTTACTAATAATCCCCCGGGTTACTAAGTTAATTCGCTTTTAATTTAAGTCATTGTATTATTCAACTAATCAATTATTATACTATTATATTATTAGATTGCTGCCCTTCCAGTTACTGGGTTAAAATGCTCTGGATTTAGGTTGATTTGTTATTAAATCAATGATTCATTGAACTTAAATATAATTGATTTTTAGTCCCCCGCGTTACTGGGTTGATTAGCTTTGGATTTAGGTTATGTTGTTATTTGATTAATAATTTATTTAATCAATATAATATTAAACTGGCTGTCCCTCAGGCTACTTGGTTCAATAGCTTGGGATTTTGGTTATGTTGTTATTTATTTAATACTTTATTCAACTATTATATTATAAACTCTCAGTCTCCCTCGCAGCTGGGTTAAATAGCTTGGCATTTAGGTTATGAAGTTATTTAATCAATAATTTTATTAAACTTCTATATTATTAACTCTCGATCTCCCGGGCTACTAGGTTAAATAGCCTGAGATTCAGGTTATGTAGTTATTTCATCAATAATTTATTGAACTAATATATTATCAACTTGCTGCTTTCCGGGGTACAGGGTTAAAAAGTTTGAAATTTAGGTTATTTTGTTATTTAATAAATTATCCATCAAACAACTATATTATTAACTCCTTATCTCTCCGAATTACTGGGTCAATAGCTTTGAATTAAGGTTTTTTTGTTATTTAATCAATAATTCATTGAACTACTATATTATTTACTCTTAGACCCCCGGGTTACTGGGTTTAATAGCTTGGGATTTAGTTATTTTATTATTTATCAATAATTTATTGAACTACAGTATTATTAACTGGCTGCCTTTCAGGTTACTGAGTTGAAAATTTGGGATCAAGGACATATTTCTATTCAATCAATAATTCATTGACCTACAATATAAGTGATTCGTAGTCCCCAGGGCTACTGGGTCAAATAGCCTGAGATTCAGGTTATGTAGTTATTTAATGAATAATTTTTTTAATTTTTATATTAATAACTCGCTTCTTCTCGGGCTACTGGGTTAAATAGCTTAAGATTTAGGTTATGTCGTTACTTAATTATTAATTTATTTAATCAATATAATAGTAAACTTGCTGTCCCCCGGGCTACTGTGTTAAATAGTTTGTACTTAAGGGTATGTTGTGATTTAATCAATAATTCATTGAACTATTATATAATTAACTCTTAGTTCCCTGGGCTACTGGGTATAATAGCACGAAATTTAGGTCATTCTATTATTTAATCAAAAATTTATTAAACTATTACATTATTAACTCGCTGCCCCCGAGCTACTGAGTTAAATCGCTAGAGATTTAGGTTATGTAGTTATTTAGTCAATAATTTATTGCCTTATTACATTGTTAACTAGCTGTCCCCTTGGTTACCTAGTTAAATAGCTTGGGATTTAGGTTGTGTTATTATATAGTCAATGATTCATTAAACTAATATTTTATTAACTCTAAGTTCCACGGGTTTCTGCGATTAATTGCTTAGGATTAAGGTTATGTTGTTATTTAATCAATAATTTATTTAACTATAATATTAATAACTCGCTGGCCTCGTAAGTTACTGGGTTAAATAGCTCAGAATTGAGGTCATTTTATTATTCAATCAATAATTTATTGAAATAATATATTATTAACTCGCTGCCCTCCGTGCAACTGGGTTTAATAGCTTGAAATTTAGGTTATGTAGTTATTAAATTAATAATTTCTTATACTATTATATTCCTTACTCGCTGCACCCTGGATTATTAGGTTGAATAGCTTAGAATTTAGGTTATTTTGTTATCCAGTCAATAATTTCCTAAATTAATAAAGGATTAAACTAGCTGTCTTCTTGGTTACTGGGTTAAATAGTTTGGGATTTGGGTTATGTTGTTATTCAATCAATATTCCATTGAACTACAATGTAATTAACTCTTAGTCCTCCGGGTTACTGGGTTGAAAAGCTTTGGATTTAGGTTATGTTGTCATTTAATCAATAATTTATTTGATCAATACTCTAATAAACTCGCTGTCTCCCAAACTACAAGGTTACCTAGCTTGTGCTTACGGTTATGTTCTTATTTAATCAATAATTCATTGAACTATTATGTTATTTACTCTTTGTCCCCTAGGCTAGTGGGCTAAATAGCTTGGAATTTAGGTTGTTTGGTTATTTATTCAATGATTTATTGAAATATTATATTATTAACTTGCAGTCTCCCGAGCTAGTGGGTAAAACAGCTTAGAATTTAGGTTGTATGAATATTTAATATATAAATTATTGAACTTTTATAGTATAAACTCTTAGTTCCCCCGGTAACTGGGTTAATTAGCTTTCGATTTAGGTTATGTAGTTATGCAATTATTAATTTACTAAACTATTATATTTTGAACTTGCTGCCCGGCAGGCTACTGAGTTGAATAGCTTTAGATTTAGGTTATGTAGTTATTTAATCAATAATTAAATCAACTATTATATTAACCCAATTACCCTTAGGATACTGGGTTTAATAGCTTAAGATTTAGGTTATATTGTTATTTAATCAATGATATATTGAAACTGTTATATTATTAACTCACGGTTTCCCGAGTTACTGGCTTTAATAGCTTGAGGTTTAGGTTAGGCAGTTATTGAATCAATAATTTATTTAATTACTATATTATTAACTCTCAGTCAGACCGGCTACTGGGTTAAATAGCTTGGGATTTAGGTTGTGTGGTTATTCAATCAAAAATTTATTAAACTATTATATTATCAACTCTTATTTTCTGGGTTAATGGGTTAAGTAGCGTGAGGTTTAGTTCATGAAGTTGTTTGTTTAATAATTCATTGACTTATTATATTATCAACTCACTGTCCTCCGGGTTAGTGGGTTAAATAGCTTCTGATTCAGGTTATAAAGTTATTTATTCTATAATTTATTAAACTTTTATATTATCAACTCTCAGTCCCCGGGGTACTGAATTGAATAGCTTGGGACTTAGGTTATGTAGTTATTCGATCAATAATTAATCTAACTAATGCATTATATTAACTTGCTGCTTCCTGGGTTACTGGGTTAAAATGCTTCGGATTTAAGGTATATTGTTATTTAATCAATAATTTATTGAACTATTATAATATCAACTCTCAGTCTTCGAGCTACTGGGTTAAATAGCTTACGGTTTAGGTTATGTAGTTATTTAATCGAACATTAATTGACTTATTATATCATCAACACGCTGACCGTCGGGTTGCTAGGTCAAATAGCTTGCGATTCAGGTTATGTAGTTGTTTATTTAATAATTTAATGAACTAATATACTAATAACTCTTAGTCCCCCGGGTCACTAGGTTCAATAGCTCGAGATTTAGGTTATGAATTTATTTATTCATTAATTTATTGAACTATTATATTATTAACTTCCAGTGCCCTGGACTACTGGGCTTAATAGCTTTTAATTTAGTTTATTTTGTTATTTAATCAATTATTTAATCAACTATTATATTATTAACTCGCTGGTCCCCAGGTCACTGGGTTAAATAGCTTGGTATTCAGGTTATATTGTTATTTATTCCATAACTTGAAAAACTATTATATTATTATCTCTTAGTTCCCAATGTAGTTATTTAATCAATAATTTATTAAACTATTATATTATTTGCTCTCAGTTATCTGGATTACTGGGTTAAATAGCTTAAAATTCAGGTTAAGTAGTTATATATTCAGAAATTCGTTGACTTATTATATTATCAACTCTCTGTCATATGGGTTATTGGGTAAAAAGCTTTTGGATTAGGTTATGTAGTTATTAATTCACTAATTTATTGAACTATTATATCATTAACCGCGGTTACTGGGTTGAATAGATTATGATTTAGGGTATTTGGTTAATTTATCAATAATTTAATGAACTTTTATACTATTAACTCTCAATCCCCGTGCTTCTGGGTTAAATAACTCAGGATAAAGGTTACGCAGTTATTTATTCAATATTTATTCAATAATTTATAAGCTTATTATATTATCAACTCGCTGTCCTCTCAGGGCTAACTAGGTTGAATGGCTTGGCATTTAGGTTATGTAGTTATTTGATCAATGATTTATTAAACTATTAAATTAATAAAACGCTGCCCCCAGAGTTACTGGGATAAAAAGCTTATCAGTTAGGTTATTTTGTTATTTAATTATTACTTTATTGATCTATTATTTAAACAAATCTCAGTCTCCGGGGTTGCTGAATTAAATAGCTTGGGATTTAGGTCATTTTATTATATATTTATTAATTTATTAGAATATTATATGAATAACTCGCTGCCTTGCAGGCTACTGGGTTGAATAGCTTATGATTAAGGTTACGCAGTTAGTTATTCAATAAATTATTAGCTCATTATATTATCAACTCGCTGTCCTCTCAGGGCTACTAGGTTGAATGGCTTGGCATTTAGGTTATGTAGTTATTTAATCAATAATTCATTAAACTATTATATTATTAAAACGCTGCCCCCGGAGTTACTGAGATAACTGTCAGTTCGCCGGGTGACAAGGTTTAATAGCTTAGGATTTAGGTTATGTAGTTATTTGATCAATAATTCTTTAAACTATTGTATTATTTACTCTTAGTTATCCGGATTACTAGGTTCAATAGCTTGAGATTTAGGGTATATAGTTATTTAATCAATAATTTAATAAACTATTATATTATTAACTCGCTAGTCCCTAGGTTACTGGGTTGAATAGCTTGGGATTTAGGTTATATCGTTATGTATTTCATAATTTATAAAACTATTATATTATTATCTCTTAGTTCCCATTGTAGTTATTTATTCAATAATTTAATCAACTATTATATGATAAACTTGCTGGTACCTAGGTTACTAGGTTAAATTGGTTGAGATTTAGGTTATATAGTTATTTAATCAATAATTTAATCAATTATTATATTATAATTTAGCTGGTCCCTAGGTTACTGGGTTAAATAGCTTAAGATGTAGGTTAAGTAGTTATATATTTAGAAATTTGTCGACTTATTATATTATTAACTCTCTGTCATATGGGACATTGGGTAAAAAGCTTTCGATTAAGGTTATGTAGTTAATAATTCACTAATTTATTAAACTATTATATCATTAACATGCTGCTCCACGGGTTACTGGTTTAAATAGCTCATGGTTTAGGATATTTGGTAAATAAATCAATAATTCAATTAACTTTTATACTATTAACTCTCGATCCCCGTGCTTCTGGGTTTAATAACTCAAGATTAAGGTTATGTAGTCATTTATTTAATAAGTTATTGAAATATCATATTATTTACTCTCAGCCCCCAGGCTTTTGGGTTAAATAGCTTGAGAATTAGGTTATGTAGTTATTTGATCAATGATTTATTAAACTATTAGATTAATAAAATGTTGCCCCTAGAGTTACTAAGATAAATAGCTTATTATTTGGGTTATGTTGTTATTTAATTAATTATTTATTGATTCATTATACAATCAACTCTAAGTCTAAGGGGTTGCTGGGTTAAATAGCTTGGGATTTAGGATTTATAGTTATTTAATCAATAATTAAATCAACTTTTCTATTATAAACTTGCTAGTCCCTAGGTTACTGGGATAAATAACTTGAGACTTAGGTTAAGGAGTTATATATTCAGAAATTTGTCGACTTATTATATTATTACCTCTCTGTCATATAGGTTATTGGGTAAAAAGCTTTCGATTTAGGTAATGTAGTTATTAATTCACTAATTTATTTAACTATTATATCATTAACATGCTGTCCGACGGGTTACTGGGTTAAAGAGCTCATAATTTAGGATATTTGGTTAATTAATCAATAATTTAAAGAATATTTATACTATAAACCCTTACTCCCGCGCTTCTGGGTAAAATGACATAGAATTTAAGTTATGTAGTTATTTATTCAATCATTTATTGAAATATCATATTATTTACTCCTAGTCCCCTGGGCTTCTAGGTTATAAAGCTTCAAATTTAGGTTATAAATTTATTTATTTAATAATTTATTGAACTAATATATTAATTATTTTCTAGTGCCTCAGTCTACTGGGTTAAATAGCTTGAAATTAAGGTTATTTTGTTATTTAATCAATAATTTAATGAACTATAATATTAACAACTCGCTGCCCCCTGGGTTACTGGGTTAAATAGCTTAGGAGTTAGATTTTGTTGTGATTTAGTAAATAATTTATAAACTTATATATTATTATTATTAACTCGCCGCCCTCTAGGTTTTTGGGTTAAAAAGCTTGAGATTTAGATCATTTTGTTATTTAATCAATAATTCATTGGACTCATATATTATTAACTCTTAGTCTCTCGGATTACTGGGTTAAAAAGCTTGGGGTTTAAGTTATTTTGTTATTTAATCAATAACTAAATGAACTATTATTTCGTTAATTTTATGTCCCCGGGGATACTGGATTAAATAGCATGGGATTTAGGTTATGTAGTTATTTCATCAATAATTTATTAAACTAATATATTATCATTATCTTGCTACCTACTGGATTGCTGAGTTAAAAAGCTTGGGATTTAAAATATTTTGTTATTCAATCAATAATCTATCAAAAAATCATATTATCAACTCTTAGTCTTCAAGCTACTAGGATAAATAGCTTAGAGTTAAGGTTATACAGATATTTATTCAATAATTACCTGTAATATTATATTATTCTCTCCCAGTCCCCTGGGCTACTGGGTTAAATAGCTTGGGATTTAGGTTCTGTCGTTATTAAATCAATGATTTGATTTAATATTATATTATTAACTCTCTGTCCTCTAGGTTACTGGGTTAAATAGCTTCGGATTCAGGTCATTTTATCATTTAATCAATAATGTATTTAAATATTATATTAATCACTCGCTGCCCTGCGGACTATTAGGTTAAATAGCTTAAGCTTAATGTTACGCAATTATTTATTCAATACTTTATTAGCTTATTATATTATCAACTCGCTGTCCTTCAGGTTACTGGATTAAATAGCTTGTGATTCAGGTTATGTAGTAATTTATTCAATAATTTAACAAACGATTATATTATCAAATCTCAGTCCCCCGGCTACTGGGTTAAATAGCTTAGGAATTAGATTATGTAGTTATTTGTTCAGTAATTTATCGAACTAATACATTATTATAAACTTGCTGCTCCCCGGTTTACTAGGTTAAAAAGCTTAGGATTTAAGGTGTGTTGATATTTAATCAATAATTCGATGAACTGTTATATTAATAACTTACTGCGCCCTGGGTTACTGGGTTAAATTATTTAAGATTGAGGTTATGTAGTTATTTAATCAAGAACTCACTGAACTATTATATTATTTACTCTCAGTCCCCCGATTTAATGGGTTGAATAGCTTGGGTTATGAAGTTTTTTACTCAAACATTTATTGACTTATAATATCATCAACACGCAGTCCGATGGGTTGCTGGGTCAAAGAGCTGGTGATACAGGTTATGAAGATATTTATTTAATAATTTAATGAACTAGTATACTATTCACTCTCAGTTCCCCGGGTCACTAGGTTCAATAGCTTGAGATTTAGGTTATGAATTTACTTATTCAATAATTCATTGAACTATTATATTATTAACTTCCAGTGCCTTGGACTACTGGGTTTAACAGCTTGTAATTTAGGTTATTTTGTTATTTAATCAATAATTTATTCAACTATTATATCATTAACATGCTGCCCCACGGGTTACTGGGTTAAATAGCTTATGATTTAGGATATTTGGTTAATTAATCAATAATTCAATGAACTTTTATACTATTAACTGTCAATCCACGTGCTTCTGGGTTAAATAACTTAGGATTAAGGTTATGTAGTTATATATTCAATAGTTCATTGAAATATCATATTAATTACTCTTAGTCCCCCGGGCTTCTGGGATAAATAGCTTAAGATTTAGGTTATGTAGATATTTGAT
Organism: Copidosoma aretas; assembly: GCA_030522625.1. NCBI lineage: Eukaryota > Metazoa > Arthropoda > Insecta > Hymenoptera > Encyrtidae > Copidosoma > Copidosoma aretas. The sequence continues at coordinate 8,531 of JAPYYV010007707.1, read as the reverse complement.
CAATGATTTATTAAACTATTAGATTAATAAAAAGCTGCCTCTAGAGTTACTGGGATAAAAAGCATATCATTTAGGTTATTTTGTTATTTAATTAATTATTTATTGATTTATTATATAAACAAATCTCTGTCTCTGGGGTTGCTAAATGAAAGAGCTTGAGATTTAGGTCATTTTATTATATATTTTATAATTTATTAGAATATAATATGAATAACTCGCTGTCTCCCAGGCTACTGGGTGAAATAGCTTATGATTAAGGTTACGCAGTTATTTATTCGATAAATTATTAGCTTATATTATCAACTCGCTGTCCTATCAGGGCTACTAGGTTGAATGGCTTGACATTTAGGTTATGTAGTTATTTAATTAATAATTTTTTAAACTATTGTATTATTTACTCTTAGTTATCTGGATTACTAGGTTTAATAGCTTAAGATTTAGGGTATATAGTTATTTAATTAATAATTTTATCAACTATTATATTATTAACTCGCTAGTCCCTAGGTTACTGGGTTAAATAGCTTGGGATTTAGGTTATTTTTTTTATTTATTCCACAATTTTTAAAACTATTATATTATTATCTCTTAGTTCCCAATGTAGTTATTTAATCAATAATTTAATCAACTATTATATTATAAACTTGCTGGTCCCTAGGTTACTAGGTTAAATTACTTGAGATTAAGGTTATATAGTTATTAATCAATCATTTAATCAATTATATTATGAATTAGCTGGTCCCTAGGTTACTGGGTTAAATAGCTTAAGATTTAGGTTAAGTAGTTATATATTCAGAAATTTGTCGACTTATTATATTATTAACTCTCTGTCATATGGGTTATTGGGTAAAAAGCTTTCGATTAAGGTTATGTAGTTATAAATTCACTAATTCATTAAATTATTATATCATTAACATGCTGCCCCCTGGGTTACTGGGTTAAAGAGCTCGTAATAGAGGATATTTGGTTAATTATTCAATAATTTAATGAAAATTTATACTATAAATTCTCACCCCGTGCTTCTGGGTTAAATGACTTAGGATTTAGGTTATGTAGTTATTTATTCAATAATTTATTGAAATATCATATTATTTACTCCTAGTCCCTCGGGCTTCTGGGTTATATAGCTTGAGATTTAGGTTATGAATTTATTTATTCAATAATTTATTGAACTATTATATTATTAATTTCTAGTGCCTCAACCTACTGGGTTAAATAGCTTAAAATTAAGGTTATTTAGTTATTCAATCAATAACTCAGTGAACTATTATATTAATAACTCGCTGCCCTCGGATTACTGGGTTAAATTATTCAAGATTTAGGTTATGTAGTTATTCAATAAAGAATTTATTGAACTATTATATTATTTACTCTTAGTACCCCGAGTTAATGGGTTAAATAGCTTGGGATTTAGGTGATGTAGTGATTTATTCAATAATTTATTGAAATATCATATTATCTACCCCCAGTCCTCCAGGCAACTGGGTTTGATGGCTTGGCATTTAGGTTATGTAGTTATTTGATCAATAATTTATTAAACTATTATATTATTTAAACGTTGCCCCTAGAGTTACAGGGATAACTGTCAGTTTGCTAGTTTACTGGATTTAATAGCTTAGGATTTAGGTTATGTAGTTATTCGATCAATAATTCTTTAAACGGTTATATTATTAACTTTTAGTTATTCGGATTACTGGGCTTAATAGCTTGAGATTTAGGGTATATAGTTATTTAATCAATAATTTAAACAACTATTATATTATTAACTCGCTGGTCCCTAGGTTACTGGGTTCGATAGCTTGGGATTCAGGTTATATTGTTATTTATTCCATATATTGTAAATCTATTATATTATTATCTCTCAGTTCCCAATGTAGTTATTTAATTAATAATCTATAAAACTATTATATTCTTTGCTCTCAGTTTTCTGAATTACTGGGTTAAATATCATAAGATTCAGGTTAAGTAGTTATATATTCAGAAATTTGGTGACTTATTATATTATTAACTCTCTGTCATATGGGTTATTGGGTAAAAAGCTTTCGATTTAGGTTATGTAGTTATTAATTTACTAATTTATTAAACTAATATAACATTAACATGCTGTCCACCGGGTTACTGGGTTAAAGAGCTCGTAATTTAGGATATTTGGTTAATTAATCAATAATTCAATGAACATTTATACTATAAACTCTCACTTCCACGCTTCTGGGTTAAATAACTTAGAATCTAGGTTATGTAGTTATTTATTTAAAAATATATTGAAATATCATATTATTTACTCCTAGTCCCCTGGTCTTCTGGTTTATATAGCTTGAGATTTAGTTTATGAATTTATTTCTTCAATAATTTATTGAACTATTTTATTATTTATTTCTAGTGCCCGGGCTACTGGGTTTAATAGCTTGAAATTAATGTTATTTTGTTATTTAATCAATAATTCATTGGACTAATATATTATTCACTCTTAGTCCCCCGAATCACTAGGTTAAAAAGCTTGGGGTTTAAGTTATTTTGTTATTTAATCAATAACTAAATGAACTATTATTTCGTTAATTTTATGTCCCCGGGGATACTGGATTATATAGCATAGGATTTAGGTTATGTAGTTATTTAATAAATAATTTATGGAACTATTACATTATCAAATCGCTGCCCGTTAAGTTACCGAGTTGAATAACTTGAGATTTAGATTATGTAGTCATTTGATGAATAATTTATTGAACTATTATATCATTTACTCTTAGTCACTCGGGTTACTGGGTTAAATAGGTTGTGGTTTGAGTTATGTTGTTATTTGATCAATAATTTAATAAACTATTATTTATTAACTTGCTGTCCCCCGGTGATTTGGGTTGAATAGCTTGAGACTTATGTTATGTAGTTGTTTGATCAATAATTTATTAAACTAATATATTATTATTATCTTGCTACCACCTGGATTGCTGAGTTGAAAAGCTTGGGATTTAAGGTATTTTGTTATTCAATCAATAATCTATCAAACAATCATATTATCAACTCTTAGTCTTCAAGCTACTAGGATAAATAGCTTAGAGTTAAGGTTATATAGATATTTATTCAATAATTCAATGAAATATTATATTATTATCTCCCAGTCCCCTGGGCTACTACATTTGATAGCTTGGGATTTAGGTTCTGTTGTCATTAAATCAATAATTCGATTTATTATTATATTATTAACTCGCTGTCCTCTAGGTAACTGGGTTAAATAGCTTCGGATTAAGGTCATTTTATCATTTCATCAATAATGTATTGAAGTATTATATTAATAACTTGCTGCCCCGCAGACTACTAGGTTTAATAGCTTAAGATTTAGGTTACGCAGTTATTTATTCAATAATTTATTAGCTTATTATATTATTAAATTGCTGTCATTTAAGATACTGGATTATATACCTTAGGATTTATATTAAACATTATTTATTCAATAATTTATTGACTTATTATATTAATAACTCGCTGTCCTTCAGGTTACTGGGTTAAATAGCTTGTGATTCAGGTTATGTAGTAATTTATTCAATAATTAAACAAACGATTATATTATCAACTTTTAGTCCCCGGGCTAATGGGTTGAATAGCTTGGGACTTTGATTATGTAGTTATTTGTTGAGTAATTTATCGAACTAATACATTATTATGAACTTGCTGCTCCCTGGTTTACTGGGTTAAAAAGCTTAGGATTTAAGGTATTATAATATTTAATCAATAATTCAATGAACTGTTACATTAATAACTTACTGCCCCCTGGGTTACTGGGTTAAATTATCTAAGATTGAGGTTATGTAGTTATTAAATCAAGAATTTAATGAACTATTATATTATTTACTCTCAGTCCCTTGAGTTAATGGGTTAAATAGCTTAGGTAATGTAGTTATTTAATCAAACATTCATTGACTTATTATATCATCAACACGCTGTCCGTTAGGTTGCTATGTCAAAGAGCTGGTGATTTAGGTTATGTAGTTATTTATTTAATAATTTAATAAACTAATATACTATTCACTATCGGTCCCCTGGGTTACTAGGTTAAATAGCTTGAGATGTAGGTTAGGAATTTATTTATTTAATAATTTATTGAACTATTATATTAATAACTTTCAGTGCCCTGGACTACTGGGTTCAATAGCTTGTAATTTAGGTTATTTTGTTATTTATACAATAATTCAATGAACTGCTATATTATTAACTCGCTGCTCCCCAGGTTACTGTTTTGAATCATTTATGATTTAGGTTATGTAGTTATTTAATTAAAAATTTAATGAACTATCATATTATTTACTCTTAGTCCCCTGAGTTAATTGGTTAAATAGCTTGGGATTTAGGTAATGTAGTTATTTATTTAATAATTTATTAAACTATTATATTATTAAAACGCTGCCCCCAGAGTAACTGTCAGTTTGCCGGGTTACTGGGTTCAATAGCTTAGGATATAGGTTATGTAGTTAGTTGATCAATAATTCTTTAAACTATTATATTATTTACTCTTAGTAATTCGGATTACAGGGTTCAATAGCTTAAGATTTATGTTATATAGTTATTTTATCAATAATTTTATCAACTTTTTAATTATTAACTCGCTGGTCCCTAGGTTACTGGGTTAAATAGCTTGGGATTGAGGTTATATTGTTTTTGTTTCATAAATCATTAAACTATAATATTATTATCTATCTCTTAGTTCCTAATGTAGTTATTTAATCAATAATTTATTAAACTATTATATCATTTACTCTCAGTTATCCGGATTACTGGGTTAAATAGCTTAAGATTCAGGTTAAGTAGTTATTTGATCTACGATTTATTAAACTATTAGATTAATAAAACGCTGCTGCTAGAGTTACTAGGATTAATAGCTAAGTATTCGGGTTATTTTTTTATTCAATCAATTATTCATTGATTTGTTATATAATCAACTTCCAGTCTCCGGGGTTGCTGGGTTAAATAGCTTTGGATTTAGGTTATTTTATTATATATTCAATAATTTATTAGAATATTATATAAATAACTCGCTACCTCTTAGGCTACTGCGTTAAATAGCTTATGATTCAGGTTATGCAGTTATTTATTCAATAATTTATTAGCTTATTCTATTATCAACTCGCTGTCCTCTTGGTTACCGTATTAAATAGCTTGGGATTTAGGTTATACAGTTATTTATTCAATAATACATTGACTTATCATATTTTTAACTCGCTGTCCTTCGGGTTACTGGGTTAAATAGCTTGAAATTTAGGATATCTTGTTATTAATTTCATAATTTATTGGACTATTATATTATTATCTTTTAGTTTCCCGAGTTTCTGGGTTGGATAGCTTAGGATTTAAATTATGTTATTTAATTGTTACATTATTGAACTATTATATTATGAACTCCCGACCCCGTGGATTACTGGGTTAAATAGCTTAAGATTTAGATTATTTTAAAATTCAATCAATAATTGATAAAACTATTATATTATTAACTCCTAGTCCCTAGGCTACTGGGTTATATAGCTTAGGATTTAGGTGATTTTGTATTTAAACAGTTATTCATTAAACTATTATATTATAAACTCTTAGCCTCACGGGTTACTGGGATAAATAGCTTGAGATTTAGGTTATGTAGTTATTTTATCTCTAATTTATGAATTTTTTATTGTATAAAGTCTTAGTTTCCCGGGTTGCTGGGTTAAATAGCTTGAGATTTAGGTTATATAGTTATTTAATCAATAATTTAATTAACTTATATATTATTAACTTGCTGGCCCCTAGGTTACTGGGTTAAATAGCTTGAGATTTAGGTAACATTGTTATTTAGGTCATAATTTATTGAACTATTGTATTATTATCTCTTAGTTTCCTGGGTTTTTGGGTTCGGATACATTAGGATTTAGATTATAATGTTATTTAATTATTAATTCATTGAACTATTATATTATTAACTCGCTGCCCCTCGGGTTACTGGGTTAAATAGCTCAAGATTTAGGTTATTTTAAAATTCAATCAATAATTTATTAAACTATTATAATATCGACTCTTAGTTTCCCGGGTTACTGGGTTAAATAGCTTTGGATTTAGTTTATGAAGTTATTTGATCAACAATTAATTAAACCAATATATCATGAACTCTTCCTTCCTGGGCTATATAGCTTAGGATTTAAGTTATTTTGTTATTTAAACAGTTATGCATTGAACTATTATATCATCAACTGTTAGCCTCGCGAGTTACTGAGATAAATAGCTTAGGATTTAGGATTTGTTGTTATCTAATCAATAATTTTATTCACTATTATATTATTATCCCGCTGTCTCCTCAGTTACTTGGTTAAACAGCTTAGGATCTAGGTCATTTGATTATTTAATCAATAATTTTTTAAACTATTACATTAATAACTCGCTTCCATGCAACCTACTGGGTTAAATAGATTACGATTTAGGTTATTTCAGTATTTATTCAATAATTTATTGAACTATTATATAATTAACTCGCAATTACCAGGCTAACTGGGTTAAATGGTTTAGGATTTAAGTTATTAAGTTATTCAATCAATAATTTATTGAACTATTATATTATTAACTCCCAGTCCCCTGGGCTTCTAGGTTAAATAGCTTGAGATATAGGTTATGTAATTATTTAATCAATAATTAATTGAACTATTATATTATTATCTCGCTGCCCCCCGAGTTACTGGGTTAAATAGCTTGGTATTTAGGTTATGTAGTTATTTAATCAATAATTTATTAAACTATTATATTATCAACTTGCTGCCTTCCGCGTTACTGGGTTTAACAGCTTGGGATTCAAGTTATTTTGTTATTCAATCAATTATTCATTGAACTACTATATTATTAACGCCGCATTACTGGGCTAAATAGCTTAGGATTTAGGTAAAGTTGTTTTTCAATCAGTATCTTATTTTATCAATATAATATTAAACTCGCTGTCCCTCAGGTTAAAAAGCTTGGGATTCAGGTTATGTAGTTATTTAATCAATAATTTTATAAACAATTATATTATCAACTTGCTGCCCCCCCGGATTACTGGGTTAAAAAGCTTGGGATTCAGGTTATTTTGTCATTCAATCAATTATTCATTGAACTAATATATTATTAACTCTGAGTCCGCCGGATTACTAGGTTAAATAGCTTGATATAAAGGTTGTATAGTTATTTAATCAATGATTCAATCAATTATTATATTATAAACTCGCTGGTCCCTAGGTTACTGGATTAAATAGCTTGGCATTTAGGTTATATTTGATTTATTCCATCATTTATTAAACTATTATATTATTATGTCTTAGTTCCACGGGTTCCTGGGTTGGTTAGCTTGGGATTTAGATTATAATGTTATTTATTTATTAATTCATTAAACTATTATATTATTAACTCGCTGCCCCCCGTATTACTTGGTTAAATAGCTAAAGATTTAGGTTATTTTTGTATTCAATCAATAATTTATCGAACTTTTATATTATTAACTCTTAGTTCCCCGGGTTACTGGGTTGAATAGCATGGGATTCATTTTATAAAGTTCTTTGATCAATAATTTATTAAACTAATATATTATTACCCCCTAGTTTCTGGGCTACTGCGTTATATAGCTAGGATTTAGGTTATTTTGTTATCCAAACAGTTATTTATTAAAGTTTTATATAAGTAGCTCGCAATTCCCCGGGTTACTGGGTTAAATAGCTTGAGATTTAGGTTTAGTAGTTTTTTAATCAATTATTTATTGACGTATAATATTATAAACTCGCTGTCATCTGGGTTATTGGGTTAAAAAGCTTTGGATTAATGTTATGTAGTTAATAAATTAATAATTTATTGAACTATTATATCATCAACTCGCTGTTCCCCGGGTTACTGGGATCAATAGCTTAAGACTTAGGTTATGTAGTTATTTAATCAATAATTCATTGAACTATTACAATATCAACTTGCTGCCCCTTGGGTTACTGGGTTAAATAGCTTGGGATTTATGTTATAAAGTTATTTGATCAATAATTTATTGAACTCTTATATTATTAACTTTTCGTCCCCGGGCTACTGGGTTGAATAGCTTGGGATTTTGGTTATGTAGTTATTTAATCAATAATTTATTGAACTATTATGATATTAACTCGAGGCCCCCCGCGCAGAGTGGTGCAAAAAGCACTTTTTTCATTAAAAAATCTGCCTGCTCCTTAAATCTCAACCGATCCAGACTTTTTTTTTTTTTCAATAAAGTGGACGGCGTAAGCTTTAAAGGGTCATCGCCACATTTTTGCTTAAGTTCAACATAACCTTAAAAAATAAATGTTGTAGCCAGAAAAATCTAAATATTACATGTATTCTTAAAAGAAGTCATAATATATTAAGTTTGCTGTGTAACCAAGTCATTAAAAAATACTGTAGGCTGCATCTTAGAACCACAGTCAATTCTATAGATGCAATTTAACCTTACATAACCTTAAAATGGTATATTTTTTATTTTAACAATGGTTATTTATTTAAAAAATCTGCTTGCTCCTCAAATCTTAACCGATTTAGACAAT